>JASANE010002477.1:0-36043 GCA_030248225.1 Trileptium ribeirensis | reverse complement strand
TACCTCTTCGTTCAGTTACGTATTGCTACAGTATACGTCCGCCACGTGAGAAGATGGAGGTCGATCCTCCGATTCCTGTCGGCACGTGCCCGGACACGTCCACCGGCGAGCGGCTTAACCAGAATGGGCAAAGCCAACGCCACCCCCTATCCGGACCTGGGACCTCGAGCCTTGTATGGTTTAATTTTATTATAACCATTTATTCATTTATATATTTTATTCTACTGTGCTGTACCCGCATTACGACTTCATAAGTATACGAAGAAATTGCTCAATTGAATACATTAGTTGAAAGTTTTCTGATTTACTTTTCGTATTTACCATAGTAATTGCGGCCCATGTCACCTTTATTGGCCGGATGTTATAACGTTAGAAAAAAAGAACAGCTTAGAGCGGGGGTTCGGGGAAGGCGGGGAAACCTCCCGACTTTGGCTCCGGCTTTGTGTATTTTCTCATATAAAGACCTCAGCTTAGGCTAAGACCTTAGGCTTAGTGTAAACGAAAACGGTATAAAAATCACTTCGGCTGCTAAAAGTTACATTGGCCAAAATTTCAATGGCTTTGTCGTCGGAGCTATGATTGTAGCGGTTGAAGCACTCAGTTTGAACCCTTTGAACGAAGCGACTGTTCCCAAATTTGTTACGTGGCATCAAGTCATAGTATCTTTATTCAATGTATTTGATAGATTATATTTTTGTCAATCTGTCAATTTCAATCTATTGCCTATTATATATAGATTATATGTTTGTCTAGTGGGACAAATTTATATAATTATATATATTTTCATAAATTCAAAATTTCTATTTTTTATCTTTTTTATAAACATTCGCAGAAACCAAGTTTATGGCCGTATACAAAGTACAGCATACGGGTGTACGCTATAAGTAAGCCGTTCAGTGCACAATGTACTAATATTAATCTGAGCTTAGGCCTAAGACGATATATGATCTTTATACTAAGTGTAAGGCCTAGTCGAGAGCTGCCGCTCACCGAACCCCCGCTCAAGTCTGTTCTGTTTACTGATGTACGGTTAAACCCCTCAACTTGGCTCAGACCATCTGCATACATGATCCAAGTTTCGAGGTCGCAGGGTGTAGCCGGGTCACTGAGTGAGGCCTTCGGCCTCCCAGGGGGAGTCCCTGCGGTCGGGATCTTCGGCGCCGCGAAGATCACTCATGTGTTAGGCACACCCGGTGCCTCCAGGCGGGGTTCGGGTGACCTGTCATGGTGAGAGGTAGGCAGGCCCTTCGGCGCGAAAGGGGGCTGTGGAAGAAGGGAAGAGGTACGGACTTGTGAGGGTAACTTTTCGATCCCCTATGATCGATGTAGGCATATATTATAAAGATTGATGATCGTTGTTTTGTTCTTGTTTGTTACACACTCCACGTATACACCGCAAGCTAATGTCTATAATAATATAGGTACTCTGGCACTGAGTGGAAGTTGCGGCAATATATTAGCTGAGTGTTGAAATTTCATGCTCATATATGCCTACAATTTTGTTTGAAGTTTATGATATTTATACGTATACACCGCAAGCTAATGGCTATAATAATATAGGTACTCTGGCACTGAGTGGAAGTTGCGGCAATATATTAGTTGAATGTTGAAATTTCATGTCTATATGCCTACACGTTTGTTTGAAGTTTATGATATTTATACGTATACACCGCAAGCTAATGGCTATAATAATATAGGTACTCTGGCACTGAGTGGAAGTTGCGGCAATATATTAGTTGAATGTTGAAATTTCATGTCTATATGCCTACACGTTTGTTTGAAGTTTATGATATTTATACGTATACACCGCAAGCTAATGCTATAATAATACAGGCACTCTGGCACTGAGTGGAAGTTGCGGCAATATATTAGCTGAATGTTGAAATTTCATGCGTATATATGCCTACAAGTTTGTTTGAAGTTTATGATATTTAGGTCAATAAATTGTCTGTAGAGACTTGCTATATGTCCGTTCTCGTTATTATATTACGCACCTACGTTGTCTTGTCACTTCTAGGCTAAACGTATAATACTCTTTATTCGATATAACCTTTCGAATCACAACAACGTGTGTTTTATTGTCTAACAGATTAGATTTGAAGGTTTTTCTTAGAAAGGGTTTGTTTTTTCAGAGCGAGTGAGAACACTGAAAATACAAATAAACTGCGGTGAATAGAAGCAGAAGTTGTATACCACAGCAAAGAGATTCTTACATGTTCTCTAACGCACGACTAAACTTAAGATGACCATGCTAACTATCCTATTTTGCAATTCCCGTTTAGGAATCCACATCCATTGTTATGAACAAATAGGATATTCGATTCCATTCATTACTAGTGCAGACATGGGGATTTGCATTCGGTTTATGACAGTCCAGTACCATTTCATAGCGTTGAAATAGTTTGTCTTTGTTTACGAACAAAATTAATGCAACTGTGACATCACAAACGGAGTGGTCCTATCATATATCAATTGGTGTGCGCGAACAAAACCTTCATTGATTCAAATCCGACAAAATTCTGTTCGCGAACAGATGTTATATTCGCGAACAAAAACTAGCTTTTTATCACCGAATAGAAAATGTTCGGTGACAAAAATTTTTAGAAAAAACAAAAGGATGGTCCGCGGGATCATTTTAAGTTTAGTTGCGCATAAAAACTGTCATATATTTGCAAAGCCAAAGTTCCAATTAGTGTGGACCGAAAGGCTAATGCGCCATATTATTGCCAAGAAAACCCCAAAAAATCTAAAAAAAATTGTTATATATAGTTGAATTGAACATCTAATGAACCGTCTTGTCGAGCTGAGTTGAATGGTGTCAAAATTTTCGCTGTATCTTAAAAATTGATCGATTTCGGGCTGGCGGTCTTCCAGGAAAGACCCCACATGAGTGACAGGGTTCATAAAGTGAATGCCAATCCAAGGAAGTGAAGGAGTGCATTCAACAGTTACTATACACAGAAATTGCATAGGTTTTTTCATTATTCTGGAAAGTTTTAGAAATTGACTTATCGCTTTTTGATCAAAAGATATTTTTTAATAATCCAGAATTCTCAGCTATGGTTTCTTACAAGTATTACGAAGTGGTTTCCATGTTTTGTAGTATTTTCTGTATTATAATATTGCTGTATTTCAAACAATTTAAGTGTCACGAGCTTGTTATAGTTTTTAGTATTGTTATTCTTCCCAGTTACCGTTGTACGTATGGATCGTAGTATATTCATTCAAATAAACTCTTTTATTTCGTCTTCGTTTTCAAAGTACGTGACAGCGCTTGTACAAAATAGAGATATCATATTTATTAAATCGGTGTATTAATTTATTATAAACAATGTAAGCATAACATATTTTTTTAAATCGGTGAATTAATTTATTTCAAACAATTTAAGCAATTTAACAATTTAATTTAAGCGTTCGAGGTAGAACCGCTAACGTGTAAGTCCTTCTGTTCGGAGCTTACTACTTAGGATAAGGCTTATTTCATATTATATTATATCCGATCCGATATTGATACTGCCAAACCATATCTATACTTACCTTATATGTATTTTTCACAGTACATTATCCAATTTGGATCCGAATAAAATTGTGGATGCTCTATCAAACGGGATCACATCGGCTTCGAATCGGATCGTATCCAGTGTGCCCACACCCCGACGCCTGTATTTAATTAATTTATAACATATAAGCAGGTTTGGCATTTTTAATGTGCCTTTTGTAGTTAGTTGGAATTTCAAATCTTGAGTCGCATCGTGTTTGCTAATTGTACGTATCTATGCAAATGTATGTATGTATAAATTAAATTAATAACGTTTCAATAACAATTTACTGAATAAAGTACGTATAAGTGTGATTTCATTGATAATGTGGTTCTTTTCTCTTAGCCCACCAGCACGAATCTAATCAATTTTGCAGATACATAGCTGAATTTGTACCAATCGATTTAGGTCGATGAGGCAGTTCAGAAAATGCTGATTTTACTCACATCCCTGACAGATTTTTTTCGATGTTTTGAGGTCACAATAGTTCCACCTCGGGAAACCAAAAATTTTTTTCTTCGGAGTATGGTCATGTTTCATCGTTCGGCTCGGCTTGATGAGAGAAATGTACTAGTGTGTCGTTCATTGAAATATAGGCCACCGTTAGAAATTTATTACCGCCCAAGTAACCCCGTAAGGCGGAAATAAAATACAGGCTATGCTGTTCTCGATATTCTTAAGCCTAAGACTTATTCGTAGCCTAAGCTAAGGTCCTTATATGAGAAACACAATAAGCCTAAGTCTAAGTCGGGGGTTAGGAACCCTAACCCCCGAACCCCTCGCTCTAAAATCTGTTCTTTTTTCTAACGTTATGACACCCCGCCCCTCAGGATAACTTGCGCCCTCAAAACTTTCTAACGGTAGCATAAATTCCAATATACTACACAACAGTAGATTTCTCTCATCAAACCGAGTCGAACGGACCCAACATAACCATACTCCGAAGAAAAAAATTTGGGGTTCCCAAGGAAGGAGAGACCATTGGAACCTCAAAAAATCGAAAAAAGTGTCAAAGATATAACTAAAATAAGTATTTTCTGAACCGCTTCATCGAGCTGAATTGATTAATACCAAAATCAGCTCTGTATCTTCAAAATTGGCCAAATTCGGGCGGGGGGGGGCTAAAATAAAGGACACGACAATGCAGGCTGAATATTGCTCTATTATTTAAGGCTGCTGTCCGTATGTTGCCAATATAACTGCTTAAATGTTTAAATATGCTAAAAGTAATAATATATTTTAAAGATATATATTAAAAGTAATAATATGCTTTAAAGATATGAAATGTGTGAATAGATCGCATCATACCAGTACTAACAAGGCTTGAACTGTTACGGCGCAGGGTGTTCTGCTACAAGGCGGTATGTTTATGAAATCTTTGCTTTAGAGAACCTACGACCCTCGATGCGTTCAGAATAGCATACATATTGCAGATTGAAATAGTCTATCTTTTCTCCTGCAGCAGAAACGAATTTGGTATTAACTATTTAAGAGAACTTCACCCATGTCCTAAACATCCACATGTAGTGGAAATAATTATGTATCATATCTCGTGAATGCAAAGGAATTATGTCCCTATCTTAAAATTTTGCTTTTTTATTGATGAAGAATTAAAGCCGGTACCTGATTGAAGTCCAAGATTCAGTTCAGTTTAGCTTGGAAAGTTAGTACAGCGAATAGCACATCGGTCTTTCGTTGACTGTTGCCGGATTATCTAACACATCAATAGCCTAATTCATAAAGCCTCCGAAATTCATCATATCGACGTGTTATTTTGTTTGTTTTTTGTTAAATAAAATTGCTTCTGTGAAATATCGTCATCGCAAGATCTTCAAATATGTAGGGTGAGGGTCATTTAAATTCATTTTATTCTATATTCAGCAGTTTTTTGACGTTCTTCAGCAAAAATATGGAGGACCCGGCCTCGTACCACCATATCGCATCTGGCGACACCCATTCGACTGCGGGTTTGTAGCTTATTGGTTCTATTCACACACGACCACAGCAACCATGTGCGTTGAGATCAAACGGTACAGTTGTATACCTATATAAAGTCGACAATTTGAAAAGAAAAACTTTACCAGTTTCAAACTTTATATTTGATGTGACTACAGAATTATTGTCACTGGTCGTGTTGCGGTGGTGATCATTTTGGAAGTTTGTCATAAAACAGCACTTTTACAGCAACAACTCTGGTTACAGGATTTTAGTTATCAACACTCTAATAAACATTATTAATTCGCAAGACATTAACTAACAATTTATTGTTATTATTATTATGTACTATTATATTATTGTTTATTATCGTACGGTGTGGCATTTTATGCGAAACTATCAGTTTCCAGCGAATGATGAAATGTTTGTGTAAAGTTTTTAGTCTTAGTCCATGTTTAAGCCTGATCGATTTTGACAGTTTTATGTCATAACACAGCGCTGATATTGAAGTAAATAAATATTTTTCCTAGTGTTGCACTAGATTTAACATTTAACCGCTTGATCAAAATGTTGGGGTGGTATTGTGTGTAGTTTATTCGGCTAGAATTTATGAAAGATAGGTCCAAAGATGCTAAAGACATAGATGCTTGCTGGTTAAGCATCGATCAGCGTAGTATATCGGTCCATGACGTTTTAGAAAATACGGTAAAATATAAACAAATGTCACGGAAACCGTCATCACATTGCCAAGCAATATATAACTTTAGTTTTGGATCCCAAATTTTCCGGCGTGTGAGCGAAAGACAGTATCTGAGCACTAGACCGGATTAAAATCCACATAAGTTGCAATTTTCGTAAATTGCTACTTTTGGTGGCTAAACCAGATAAAGACAAGACAGGAATGAAGACATTACTGCTATATAGAGTCGGCGCACTCAAGTGGTTATTGTTCTAAGTTTTAACTTCATGGAAAATGTCCTGGACCATTTGTAAATTGGCAGAAACCAAATCGATTCAATAGTTTGTCGAATGCTAAGATGTTGAGATATTAGAGTGAAAATATATTTTACTGACATCTGACAAGGTCGACGTTTAGATTTCTAGAACTATTATTCGATTCTGATTAAATCCCTGCCGCAATAAAGCTATGTATTCGATTCAATGCGTCAATAACTCTGGCATTGAAGTTGCCCCTTAAGGATATTTAATGAAATCTCGGCTATACCTATTTCTTACTTATCACATGAGTGTTTTATTATTTTCCGAAAATTCAAGCAAGCTCTAGCCACCTAAGGTTATATCTACCATGAAAGTTTGAACCAAATCGGTTTACTTACAACCTAGCTATAGGCGACAATAGCAAAAACGGGCTGAAATTAGCCTGAAACATAGTGATGCGTGACTGTTGCTCTTAAACAGGTGGAGATATATCAGCTTTAAGCTTACCCAATAGAAAAAACTGTAGCAATATACCTCCGTCGGTTGCTGAATTATTAGCGTTGTAACGTAATTCCACAAATTGCACAGGCTACAACGTAAATATTATAAGCACTAGCTATATCATCTGTTTTGTTAATTTTTATTTAAAGATTGAACATATTTTGGTTTTGAGTATTTTATGGTGTAACTTATTCGATATAGCAGTTATCACAATCTATTTATAAATGTAAGGAGACGCTTACCCTTGCATACAACATAATATATATAGTATGCAAGAATGTTCATCTTTGAGTTCAGGAGTTACAGGGTTGCCACATACATTTGGTTCGAATTAATGTCTTCTATTACTTTGGGTATAATCCAACCGTAATTATGTTATATTAACACTTAAATAATATTTTTGCAGTAAACTTGTTACAGCTAAATAAAAATATGAGAAAAAGGCATGAAAAATGATTATATATACTGTAAATTTTTGAAGTCTAGTTAGTGTTTAGTGCACGTTTTAAAATATATGTATATATGCACAGCAATTTTAATACAAAGTATATTATATATGCGTAATATAATGAAATATGTCATATCTAACATATAATTGAATATTAATAATTATTAAACATAATTATTGTAATAATACTATTATATATTATACATTTAATAATAAACATTATATATATTATAATATATAATATTCTTAACATGTACATGTTATGATACGTATATTATATAGATTATAATTACTATATGGAATATTTACTATTTTAATTCAACCATACATTGTATTATTATGTATAATAATTATAATAAGTATAATTTTTACTATTTTAATTCAACCATACATTGTATTATTATGTATAATAATTATAATAAGTATAATTGGTATAATTATGTATATAACTATTTTAATTCAACCATACATTGTATTATTATGTATAATAATTATAAGTATAATTGGTATAATTATATATATATAAGTATAATTTTGTATATATAATATACTTATGATACTAGCGCGAAACCAGGCCTACCGCCAGCTTCGTACTAGTTCGTTGCCAGTGGCCTTCTTCCAGCGTGGATCGACTCTTCTGCAGGCTTCGCACGATTTCGCGGCCCTTGGAGTTTGGAAAGAGGGGGTATTCATTTCTCAGGCCGAATAATTGTATATTTATGTGTATTATATAAACTTGGGAGCCGAAAATAAACCACTTCAGTCGACTCAACGGATCAAATAACCTAAGAAATTAACTTCGTGCTTTTAAATTCTGGATACCTGACGGTTATATAGGAGTGGTGCCCTTTCGAGAGTATCAGAGTATCCTGACCTCCATAGTTTCCTACCGCACGTCGGGGACGAAAATTAGTGGCTCCGTTGGACTCTCAAATTACGTGATGTGAGACTAACTTCATTTTTCGATTTCTTCAGCCCTGAGGCTCATATAGAAGCACAACCTTTTTTGAGGGTACCATGACCCCATAGCGCCTAAACAGAACCTAGAAGCTAAAATTAACCTTTCAAATTGAGTCAACGGGTGAAATTGCCTTATATGAGACTAATAATTATTTCGGTTCCTGCACAGCAGAGGCATATATGGCAACTAGACCCGTTTGATCAAAAAAACATTAAATTTTGTTTTAAATATAGTTGCGTTGGTAGTCACTCGATTCGACAAGCTGAGGCAGATTAAATGGTCTAAAACTGAGATTGATCAAACAAACTGTTCAAAAGTTACAAGGAAGACAGAATTACGCCACTATAAAAACTTTTAAAATTAGAACAGACCGAAAGAACAAAATATCAAAGCTAACATTCAAAACTTTCTTCTTAATAAGTTATCAATGCATTAACTTTCTTTCTTCTTAATATGTTATCAACGCATTAACTTTACATGTAATTTCATGACGGAGGAGCAGGAGCAGACAATTTTCTTAAGTATACAGATATAATACATATTGTAAATATGTATAATTATTGTGACAATTTACATACATCTTGATATATAAGCTATATATGTTATTTTTGTTAAATCCTGCTCAATCAAGTTAAATAATAGGCCACCTGGAATAAAACAGCGGGCTTTCCGCATGCAGACGTGCTGAAAACTGCACCATGGACCCGCTCGAAGCTATTGGTAAAATTGTGGTGATATTCTAACTAGGGAATTGACGCTTGGCTAGCTGTGATAATTATTTTGTGTGAATTGCAATGTTTATATGCGAAATATCACATATAGAACTTTCGGCCCATGTCAACTTTAGGGGCCGGACGTTATAACGTTAGAAAAAAAACAGCTTAGAGCGGGGGGATTCTGGGGGCGGCAGCCCCCGACTTACGTTCAGGCTTAGTACATGCCTCATATAGGGACCTTAGCTTACGCTAAAACTAAGGCTTAGTATATCGAGAACGACATGGCATGCATTATCCTTCGGCCCCTAAAGTTGACATGGGCCGAACTTCCAATGTAATGTTTGTATCATAGTCTATTAGTTTTACAGCCAAATATGATACTAAGTGTGAAAGACAAATTTTGTTATTTTTTACCAAGGTGTATAGATTGAAACATAACATCAAAGTTATCTAGAGAAGGCAAGAAATACTTATAAAAATCCCATGCGTCTCTAATGTGCATCCGGCGAAGGGTATAATTGTAACCTCAGATATTACGTAATAAACGTAAATACTCATATTTTCTGCAGTATATACTTGAAATAGAATTAATGAAAGTTGAAATAAATGGTAACTAACTGGATGACAAAATCAAATTTGTTATATTTATAAAGTTCCTAAAAATTATTTTAATTACATCTGACAGCGGTATATATACAAAATTAGCAAACTGCACAATGTTCATATTGTTTCTTATCGTATTCTCATTTAAAGCGCTCTTGCAATACGTTCTGCCAAAAAAGCGCTGTATAAATGTATTTTATTAAGTATTATTATTGTATATATAAGACAATAATAAGAAATAGTATATAAGAAATTGTATCTGTTATCATTTGAACATTTGCATACATTTTTAACAAAAACACTTATCAAACAAACGTATATTATTACCTACAAAGCATAATGAGGTTTGCATCAGGCGTTAAGACCGCCATAACTAACTCGAAACAGCAGCAATGGCTTACTGCATACCATTATAACAGTTAGAAAAATATATACATTTTAGGTGAAATTCAGAGATTAGTTGTAAGAGGCTAGATCCTTTCTAATCTCGTTTTTACTGTCTGTGTCAGCTTTTGTTCATATATGGTTTACTACTACATGACCCGTGTGGTGCAAAGCGGAATATACATAACAGTATTTTTGTTATAAGGCAGGCTTGTCCGGTAAATACACATTGTTTCTGTACATATAAATCAAAATTTATGAAAAAACACTGGAAAATTTACATGTATATTTTGCACATATATTTTTCTTGTATGTTTTTTAGATACATATACAAAAATGTTTATATCTACATGATTGGTTACACACATTATATCATTATCTACGCGCACGTAAATACATACACATAACTAAATATAGCATATTTTTCAGTGTTTAAAGTATGCAGCACGAGAAATTAAAGTAATATTAAAACAATAATTCGGCTAATTAATTTTCGTCAACTTAGAATATTTTCAAACGATCAATCTCAAATTTAAGATTATATCAAATGATAAATGTATGTTATTTTTAGTTTAGAAACAAATAATTATAATAGAATAAACGAAAGAAAAATTAACTCTTCTTAAGAGTAGTTAAACTTTTACAGCAACGTCTCGAAAAGTATATTGATACTACAATACCAGCATAAAGCTTGATCGATGAGTAAAGTGACAAAATTTGACTACTAATGTCACTTAGTTTGCTCGTATCATGTGTGTGTTTGTTAGGGATACCACCACCACTTACTAACTAATAGCATATGTCTCATAAGTGACGTGATGTTGGGTTGTGATAAGTGCAATCATAATACGTTGAGTGTGTAAAGTTATTGTACAAAACAGATTATATCAAGTTTAAAGTGTAGTGAAACAAAACTTTTCAGTTGTTGTTGTAAGTAACTATTGAAATGTACACCGTAGAAGTTTGTAAAAACAATATAAATAGGCTATTTATTATCAGGGGTGTGTACAAAAACTATATATATAGTTTTTGCACGCACTATTTATGTATATATATATGTATATTACATAGTTTCGGATGATAGTGATAAATCGTTATTAAGTTGAAATTATGTAAAATTATTCGCATCATTAATTGTATCAAATTTTAGCGAAAAATGTCTACAGCTACTACCTCGGTTTTAGTTTCTAAACTAAAATGTAACATATGTTAGACATGAAGTGATTTGGATCGCTGTTTTGTTTGACTGATTCAAGGACACTAATTTATAAAAATATTTCCGGTTCTAGGCTTAATAACATTCCGAGAATTGACATAGACGATAAATGCAAGATATATTTTAATTTCCCTTTCAGCAAAACAAGCTTTAAACGCTATAGAATTTGAACAATCATCCAGTTAGCTTCTAATTTCGCTGCTAAGTTGTCTTAAGTATACAATGGCACAGTATGAAGTCAGACTGGACGATAATTGCGAATGCGGGAGAACATGAGTGCTTCACGAGCGCTACTACACTGAATTATCGCAGAAAATAAGCAGTTACCTACGCGTTCATCATTTGAAGCTACTGGCGAATTTAGAATGATTTGGACCCTAGTCAGTGAGCGGGGTTTGATCTTCGCAAATATTTTTGAAAAACACTACTATAGCTATTAATATTGTGGTTATTGCATCTAAAGTCGCCAGACCGGTATGAGAACGTTTGCCAAATTGGATATGATGTTGTAAGGCTACAGTCGATACTAAAAATTCAGGGCTATTTTGATATAAAACGAAATATTTTACTCCTTATTTCTACACCGCCGCGGTAATATAAGCAGTATTAATGGTGTATATATGCAAATTTAATAAGACTAAAAATTTAAAATAAATCTGTTAGTTCAAATTCTTCGTCAAATATATGGAAGTGCATATGTTAACAATATTTACGTAGATTTTAGTTCCACAAAATTATTGTTGCGCCACGGAAATCATTTCGAGTCGAGCCCGGTGACTAATTTTCCGACACGTTCGTCGTAAAATCTAGTGTCCCACTAACAAAAATTTTGATGCGCCAGGGCAATCATTTCGAATCGAACCCGGTGACTAATTTTCGTCAAGTTTACCACTAGGTGTGTGCTTCGTCCAACAGTATTTCTTATGTACATAAATAATATTGTTGTAATATAAATATAAACTGTAAAAATTTTGCTGCTGATATGAAATTATACAGCTGCGGTCCACATTCAAGCGTATAAACACTCCAACAAAATCTTCAATACTCTCTTAACAGACTAAAGGCATGGTATGATATTTGGCAGTTAAAAATTTCTACATCAAAGTGTAGGTTTCTGCATCAAGGTAGGAATAACCCCAACGCGCACTATGTACTTAACAACGAAAACCGCCTACAAGACGATTATTACAAAGACCTTGGTGTCATTATAACAAAACAACTTAAATTTTCAACACACTTTTTGTTAATTTACAAAAAAGCCTATTGTATAATAAAGGTACTATTTACATGCTTTTAACAAGCAACAATCCTTGTGCTCGCTTATACAACTTACGAACACCGCTACTTGAATATTCCAATCAAGTCTGGTCACCGGGTCATTTAAATTATATAGGTGCTATCAAACATGTTTATCGGAATTTCACTCGTAAATCATATGTCAAAGCAGGTATTACGACGAGGCCGTATATATCACGCCTTATTCACCTGCAACTGAGGTCACTAGAGCTGAAGCGTATTGATTTCGATTTACAAATTATTTTCAAACGTTTGCACAATGATGCCGATATATACATGGAACAATTCTTTCGGTTTTCCCATTAAAATCTAAGACGCCATAGTCTAAAATTATATAAAACAATGCCAAGAACAAACATATCCAAATACTTTTTCTTTAATCCGTAATTGCTGCATGAAACTCTCTACCTAACTCGATTGATAACCAAGCCTTTATCAGAACCAGAAACCTAAATGCATGTCGGAAACTCCTAAAGCAGGAAAATTTTTATATTACTTCAAATTTAATAGGCACGTATGTATCAAATGTAAATGGCGATAGTTACTCCTTTCTGTTTTTTCTATTGGTTCTGAGTATCCAATTGTGAACTTTATTGTATTGATTAGAACTAGATGTATTAATGCATTTAATAATGCATGATTTGCAGTAAACTATTTTGTTGTTGTTGTTCTGGGCACGCGTCATCATTACAAGAGTAGAATACCCGATTCGCGGATGTACGTCATAAAACATACGTTAACGTCTTAAAGATAATGTTGTTGTTGTTAATACTATAAGTTATGCTTGGTTAGCAGTATATTCATAGGTATAAATGTACTATACACAAAGTGATCAGTTGTTTAGGCGTCGAGACGGATTGGGTTTTCAGCGTTGCCTTCTTCATCTATGTAACTCTGACAAAATGTCATCATATGATCCTTGATATTATCGAATTATCAAGGATCATATGATTTAGTAAGAAAACGGTTCGCCTTCATATTTTATTAGTAATAAATAATATTTATTTGTCACTACTACAGTAAATTTCAAAATATTTTCAAAATGTATTATTATTATACACTAAATCTTACTACTTATTTATAAACTAAATCTATGTATGTTTTTAAAATTATATCTACATCTGCAAAGTAATGTATGGTTTATAAAGACTAGTTTTTACAAATTAGCGCAGTTTATGCATTTAAATCCGCATTTATACGCTTATAATTTTACGATGATGTTAATTTAGTGGTGTGCATTAAAAACGAACTGGTAAGATAAACAGTTTTGTTAATTGACAATAATTTAATGCGAAGATAGCCGCCGCACGCAAACATATCGGTGGTAAACATCATTCTCTCCGAAACACTGAGATTGATTAAAAAATATATAATTTGCACAAAAATTCGGAGTCTTTATTTAGTTAGATAATTACTATATAATAATTTAATTATAATTGCTTTCAGACACGGGGGATAAGATCATTTGCAGCGACCCATGGTGAAAACATAAAATATTTGAAAATTTAAACTGGAAAATGTTCCTTACAAGTGTCCCAAGATAACTTCTGAGGGATTAGTTATTGGTTTTTTTTATAAATTAATAAATCTTCCACGACGCTTATGTTCTCGTTGGTTAAGGGAAACAATGTCCGATGAACTTGTGTAGACACGATACCAAATTAAAACTTTTTCTGATTAATTAGCGCAGAGGGACCATCCTAGAGTAAAGTTTTGAGGCATTTATTATTGGTTTTATCGATTATTAAATGTTGAACGGCATGGCGTGATTATGTTACCCATGGGGAAAATGTTAGATTTGATCTAAGTATATAACGGGAAACTACGCCCGATGAACTTGCGACATACGATACTAATTCAACCAATTTCTGAATTAATTAATTAATAATTATATTATGGCGTGGCCAAAACTTAAATTGATGGGTGGAACCAACTACAACAGCAGGTTTGCGTATGCATGACTCAAATGGCGGTTATGCTGGTGTGTTGATACGGATGTGGATTGTTTGAGCGGATTTATGTAAAACAATATTAAAAATGCAACTCCATGAAACATATGTTACTATGCTGTGCTGGAAGATGTTTTGTCAGTAACAATTATTAAAATAGGGGCGCTTAAATTATCTAAAATATATAAAATTAATTAAAAACTAATCAAAAAAAGAATATTGTTCTTGCAAATTATGTATGAGGTTGGAAAGTTGGTACTCTGAAAGCATATGTTGCTATGATATGCTGGAAGACTATTTGTCAGTAACAATTATTAATATAGGAGCGCTGGAATTAATCAAAATATATAAAATTAATTAAAAACCATAAAAAGAATATGGTTTTGCAAATTATGTATAAGGTTGGAAAGTTGGTACTCTGAACGCATATGTTGCTATGGTATGCTGGAATACTGTTTGTCTGTAGCAATTATTAATATAGGAACACTTAAATTATCTAAAATATAAAAATTAATTAAAAACTAATCAAAAAAGAATATTGTCTGGCAAATTATGTATGAAGTTAAAAAGTTGGTACTCTGAAAGCATGTGTTGCTATACTATGCAGGAAGACTATTTGTCAGTAACAATTATTAATACAAGAGCGCTTAAATTTATTTAAAATATAAAAAATTAATTAAAAACTAACCAAAATGAATATTGTTCTGGCAAATTATGTATGAGGTTGGAAAGTTGGTACTCTGAAAGCGTATGTTGCTATGCTATGCCGGAAAACTATTTGTCAGTAACAATTATTAATATAGCAGCGCTTAAATTTATTTAAAATATATAGAATTATTAAAAACTAACCAAAAAAGAATATTGTTCTTGCAAATTATGTATGAGGTTGGAAAGTTGGTACCCTGAAAGCATATGTTGCTATGCTATGCTGGAAGACTATTTGTCAGTAACAATTACTAATATAGGGCGTTTGAATTTTTCCAAAATATATATAAAATTAATTAAAAACTAATAAAGAATACATATGGTTTTTGCAAAATAAGGTTGAAAAGTTGGTACTCTAAGAGTGCGTCACTGTGCATTATGTCCACCTATTATACCTGGCGCTAAGGATAAAATTTGCCTTAACAACTTAACCAGATCACAACGGTAGTTAATTTCTTTAATAAACAGTAGTTGTCACAGTCTCACATATGTATGCAAATTATGTGACTTATTGAATGTCTTCTTCACGTATATCTATGCGTATATCTGTGAAATTATCAAACAGTTTTCTATGTTGCACTAACTAGATGCTGCGCTAGAGGCTTTAAACTGTTGGCTATCCAGCCAGCACATACCATAAATAATACTTTGATCCAGCGAAACGGATAATTCAAAAATTGGATTGATGGTTATAAATCATAAATTATTTTACGATTGCAAGTTAAAACAAATTCATTAATTCATACAATAACAGTAACATTTAGTCATGAAAACGTATTATCACTACTTTGTAGCAAAATCTGAATATTTGAATGAACTAAACATAATCCGCCAGTCATAAAATTGACACATGTACAGTAAAACTTGAGCCGAATAGCATCAACTATAAATGTTTTAAAGCTATTACCCAAATTTACACGATGTTAGGTCCAAAATATAAACAGTTGGATATGTGTTCCGTATAGACGAAGTATGTTGTGAAAGTATCGATAATTTAGCATTCAGCTTATAGGTACACAAACTGTTAAAATTTTAAACCAAATACCACCAATCTATCGCAAGCTACTGGTAACAACATAACTCGCTTTTATAATTGTTTACTTTTGGCTGCGGATTCAGTATGTTAAGGTCAACTGAACTGTGAAATTTTTTATAACGCCACCAGCCGGTTATCATATTGCAGTCGAAAAAAAAAACAAAATTAAACATTATTTTCTTCCAATGGTGGGAGGAATTGTTTACTATAAATTCATGCAAAAAGTATTATGAATAATTGGTTTAAACACTGTGTGCATGGTTAAATACAATATATTGTCAAAAATGAGATTATCGATTCACCACTTAATGATATAGAGCCATGGTTGTAATAAAACTTTTCACTAATGTAGTAACCAAGAGTAAGGATAATCTATCTTATGGCAGAATAATTTTATTTAGTAATGAAAGATAACATTTTGCGTTTTATCTATGCATGGATTTTTTATGAAAACGATATTGAGCTCATGCAACATACATTAAAAAGACTATAATATATAGAAAAATTTGTAGCCATCCACGTGGCTTAGCGGCTATAAATTTCAAACATCGAAGGCGTCGTGCAAATAATTAATATTTGGCAATTGTTACCTAGTTGCAACGGAGCTGAAACTGTTGCTGCAAATTCAACGTCGTTGTTTCACACAGCAACAGTTTTAGCTATGTTGCACCACTTGCATGAAATAACCAAACATCAAGCCTGCGTGATCCTAGTATTATGATTGCAAAGTATCAATATCTACTGAAAACATTTCTATTTCCTGAAATAGACGAACAAAATGATACAATATTAACCTGAGCTGTGTTATAGCCTGTTGTTCGCCTTTGTAAAATTTTCAATGAAATTTGCGCATTATAAATCGGTTCTTCTTATTATTATTACATCACGGGTAACTAAGCCGTGAAAACAGATGTACATATCAAGCTAATGTGCACTGGTAGTGGTGACACTGCTAGTCCTTTGTTAGCCCTGCTATTTATCATATCCGATGGTATTGATTTTCTGAATGCTTCAGCGTGTGACGGTGTCATTGGTGTACTGCATTTAGGGGAAGCGTGATCGACAATTAAGGAAAAATTGGTTACCTATAAAGGCGTGTTCACACGCTCAAACTTTTTGTTCAAATTTGGAGCTCAAAATTTGAGCTCAAAATTTGATCAAATTAATAAAAATTGCGATATTTTAAATTTTGAGATTAATATTTGAGCTCAAAATTTTTCAGGCAATACATCTCGGCCGTGATTTGCTACAGGAATATTCATGAAAAGTTTAAACAGCGTTCACGCGTTCAAATTTGATAAAAATGCAAAAAAGATGTTTTCAAATTTTGATCAAAATTTGATCAAAATTTGAGCTCAAATTTTGATCAAAATTTGAGCAAAACTTTGAGCGTGTGAACACGCCTTTACTCTTTTTCATTCCTCTCGATTAGGATAAGTCATTACGACAGTCGTCCGTTTGGACCAGACGTGCTGTGTAATTAATAGCAAAATTCAAGATTGTCTTTCACATGTGGCGTCACTTATTGACTGTGTAAACGCGAGTAGTGACAGTGTCATCATACTGTCGCTGGATCACAGGGCAGTGTTCGATGTTGTGTTTTTCAAAAAACTTAGGAACTTTCAGTGAAAGCTTCCGAATGAAGATTGCTACTATATTTATATAAGGCTGATAGGATTCAGTCAATGATAAATGTTAATGGGTTTTTATCAGAAAATTTTTAAATATACCGAGGTATCAAGCAAGAATGTCCTTTGTCGCCACTGTTATATGCGGCAACATCGAAAGTTATAGGGAATTATATCCGGCTAGCAAATTTCTTAAATTGGATCCCTTTATGTGGAATTAATTCAAGGGTAACATAATTTGCCGATGATACGGGTAACAAAATTTGCCGATGACACCTGCATTTTTCTGAAGGAAATTTGGGAAATAAATATGGTTTATGAAATTTTGGACTTATACCAGAACGATTCGAGCAGCCGCCTGAATATGTATAAAACTCATATTCTTCTGCTGGGCTCATATAGGGAGAACCACGTTCTGAGAATATATAACAACTGCATAGTTTAGAAAGTAAAAATTTATTTTATTTGGTTTACAGGATTACAGTACGGAGGAGCTGGGAAAATGCTCGTGACGGTATTTTGAATTTTTGGAAAGGAAAATTTCACCTGAAACTATTTTTGCCTTCGGTCGGATGAACTTATTTTATGCATATTACTTGTGTATGTTTGCATATGTGTGTAATTAGAGATGGAACTGGTTCACTGTGTCACTGGGTCACTGGGTCAAATGGGTCACTATTTTGGATGGGTCGCTGGGGAACTAGATCAGCCGGGGAACTGGGTCACAGGGTCAAATGGGTTACTATGTTGGCTGGGTTACTGGGTCATTCGGGGAACTGGGTCACCACATCGGTATGTCACTGGGTCACTGGGTTGTCGGTCGTTACCCAGTTGCGCCTATGCTACGATTGTTGGGCGCCTCATCCTGTCTTCAGCGTTCACTCATTATAACAATAGCTGTATTATTGAGTTTTTTATTTTCTAATATAATCTGCCTTTAATTGTTCATACCATCAAATACAAATAGGTGCAAACATATCCATCCGATTCACTTGAATAATAATTGAAACTGACACGATATCAGATTTAGAGCAACAATATGGAGTCGAAGACACCCCACCCCCCAAAAGAGAGATCTCGGGCCTTTTCGTTTTAATAAAACTATGCATATTAATTTAAAGCTCTAAGATTTGGTATAATCGAGTGGATACTAACTCAACCTCATACTATGATGTATTGCACAAGAAAATTTGCAAAATACGGTTAGTTTCTGAGATTATTTAGGCTGTTTTGCAGTTTATGGTATCTCGGTAGTGTTCCTTCCACACTCCGTCCTCCTTCGACATTATAGGTTTGAGGTGTGTTAAGCACGCTACTGGGACCGGCGATCTTTAATTGTCGGCCGGTCCCAAACTCTCGAGTCAAACCTTATGACTACCCTTTACAATTAAATCCATGCAAGATATCCTGCTGTAAAAGGCATACAGTGAAATTGTTAGAACGACACAACATATAACTTATGATCTTGCATTTACATGAAAAATAGGTTTTATCCGGTCATACATAACAGCAATAGTGATGAAAAATAATTAAACCTTTCTTGTTCTCTGGGTAGAAAAGGGACCCAACGAATATTGTGTTGTGTTGAGTTTGCCGTGTGATGCATATTTTCACGTACATTGTTATTCGCTCACTTTGAGAGGTTCCTTAAGGAATCGAACAACAACACCTAGAGGATATGAGTGCAGCACAGTCACTCTTACAAAACGGGATGGCTTGAGTTTGTTAAACATTGTATAACACAAAAATTAATTCTGCCATGAATGAGCGAGTGATTATATAGACAATTTCTTGACTAACGGAATATGCCCATGGAAGCAGATGAAGAGCGACAGGGATCTAAACCTTTAATTTTTTGGACAAAGGGACTAACCCTTTTTAATCTTTACAAGTCAAGCGATAATAAAACCCACTTAAGTAGTCTGTAGTCACTTTCGTAACACGCATCTGTGACGCTGCATATACTAAAAACCAAGGAATTTTAGCGTTAACAGGCTTCGCGCTGATAATTGTATTTATTATGCTGTTTGTTTTTTAATGTTCGTGTTGTTTGGGTTGTAGAAAAAGACGGAAGGCATGGGCCGGCTTTGACTTACAGTGCCCCCCTTGGTGACACCCATGCTTACAGCGGCTCCGAAATTTTCCCGTAGCGCCTGTGCTCCACCAATTTGTGTACGCCCCACCACATTGATTACAGTGAAGCGCCACTGTTTTCACAAAAACAAGACGTCTGGTTCATGCACTGAAACTAATTATATGTGGTTTTTCAAACTCGCACATTTTGCATGGGCCGGCTTTCACTTACAGTGCCCCCCTTGGCGACGCCCGTGCTTACATCGGCTCCAAAATTTTCTCGTAGCGCCTGTGCTCCACCAATTTGTGCTCGCCCACCATCATTGATTATAGTGAAGCGCCACGGTTTTCACAAAAACAAGACGTATGGTTCATGCACATAAACTAATTATATGTGTTTTTCAAACAATCGCACATTTTGCATGGGCCGGCTTTGACTTACAGTGCCCCCCTTGGCGACGCCCATGCTTACAGCGGCTCCGAAATTTTCTCGTAGTGCCTGTGCTCCACCAATTTGTGTTTGCCCACCATCATTGATTATAGTGAAGCGCCACGGTTTTCACAAAAACAAGACGTCTGGTTCATCATGCACAGAAACTAATTATATATAGTTTTTTCAAACAATCGCACATTTTGTATGGGCCGGCTTTGACTTACAGTGCCCACCTTGGCGACGCCCATGCTTACAGCGGCTCCGAAATTTTCCCGTGGCGCGTGTGCTCCACCAATTTGTGTTCGCCCACCATCATTGATTGTGGTGAAGCGCCACGGTTTTCACAAAAAGAAGACGTCTGGTTCATCGTGCACAGAAACTAATTATATATGGTTTTTTCAAACAATCGCACATTTTGCATGGGCCCGCTTTGACTTACAGTGCCCCCTTTGGTGATCCGGTGCTTACAGCGGCTCCGAAATTTTCCCGTAGCGCCTGTGCTCCACCAATTTGTGTTCGCCCAGCATCATTGATTGTAGTGAAGCGCCACGGTTTTCACAAAAACAAGACGTCTGGTTCATCATGCACAGAAACTAATTATATATGGTTTTTTCAAACAATCGCACATTTTGCATGGGCCGGCTTTGACTTACAGTGCCCCCCTTGGTGACGCCCATGCTTACAGCGGCTCCGAAATTTTCCCGTAGCGCCTGTGCTCCACCAATTTGGGTTCGCCCACCATCATTGATTATAGTGAAGCGCCACGGTTTTAACAAAAACAAGACGTCTGGTTCATCATGCACAGAAACAAATTATATATGGTTTTTTCAAACAATCGCACATTTTGCATAGGCCGGCTTTGACTTACAGTGCCCCCCATGGTGACGGCCATGCTTACAGCGGCTCCGAAATTTTCCCGTAGCGCCTGTGCTCCACCAATTTGTGTTCGCCCACCATCATTGATTATAGTGAAGCGCCACGGTTTTAACAAAAACAAGACGTCTGGTTCATCATGCACAGAAACTAATTATATATGGTTTTTTCAAACAATCGCACATTTTGCATGGGCCGGCTTTGACTTACAGTGCCCCCCATGGTGACGGCCATGCTTACAGCGGCTCCGAAATTTTCCCGTAGCGCCCGTGCTCCACCAATTTGTGTTCGCCCACCATCATTGATTATAGTGAAAACGGCTTTCACAAAAACAAGACGTCTGGTACATCATGCACAGAAACTAATTATATATGGTTTTTTCAAATAGTCGCACATTTTTGCAATGTAGACAGCTCTAGACAGTGTAGTAAGGTAAGTTTTTGAAGATTTTTACTTAAACTAATGTATAGTTATGTTTCTAGAAAGTTCAATGTTTAACGCGAAAAGATTGAAAAACTTGAAATACATTAACTAAATAGTAAAAAAATCATATATAACTTGTTTGTAATAGAATAACGAAGAGTTTGGATTCTTATTTATGCTAAAATGCATTTGACAAGCATTGCTGTCTGCGGATTTATCCGTTAGCGATCACTAGAACACCACTGCAATAGTATACATGCTTATTGAACGAGAGTGGATTATCCCCCTGATCCTCGGACTCCCTCAGGCGCTAGCGTCCATCCTCGTGGCAGGTAGCCTGATCTCCTGAGGATCTGCATACCCACCCCCCTCACCGACACCTCCAAAGCCGCACGGCAAATTTTTGCAAAATACGCCAACAATGGATGGAAAATTGCAAAAATTGGGGAATGTGCAAAAATTGGGGGAAAATTGGCAAAAATTAAAAAACTTGAGTCTCAAAAACTTCGAAGCTTTATCCTCTTGGTGACCTTCGCTAGCGTCCCACCGACCTATTGATCACAAAGGGGAACCCAAAACACCGATCGGAAGCAGCAGCTCTACCCCGGGACCTTGGACATTGAGCATTTATGATATATACCCAGTACTTTTTTATTTATTGAGTTAGATTTGTGTTTTTGTTAAAATATCTTTACAGTTAGACACCACTTTCTTCTTTCTCGAATCAACGAGTTCGGAGCGGAAATAGGTTTAATTACAGAGTCCGTTTTGTTTGAAAGTAAATAGCTGTACCTTGGATAAATATATACATCCTCATCTTGGTTTAAAGAATATTAGGCAAAAAAGGTTGCCACTTTATAGCATGAAACTAATACATACGACTTCAATTTTGTGAGCAATATGAGTGAACCCTTTAAACTATTGAACCAAATTAGTGACGCTTGACCTTCAAAAGCCATATCCATAACCCGCAGAGGCGTTTCCGCCTCTGGAAATGAGATTAAACTTCATGGTGAAAATTCCAAAACTTTTATTGCAGTATGTCGTTTTGTCATTTTGGTTAGGTGGAGTTTTTATAACATTATGTCAGCGGTGTATAGAAACGATTAAATAATATATGTGAAACACTTAGTGCATAGGTGTCCATATTGACGTTATGTAGGGTTACTCCATTAAACCTTCCATTCTTAGAGTAAAGCGTAGTTTGTGCAATCGTCAACAAACATTTGGTCCGACCATACATTGAATCTAGATCGCTCGATTGGAAGGTCTTGTACGCCAGCCACTAAGATATTTAGGCGGTGTTGCGTGGTTCCTTAATGAACCTCACAACGTGAACGAATAACAACGCACGTACGAACGCATGCCGAACCATAAACATAGCGCTTAACCCGCCACACAATGTACGCTGCCACATATCTCTCAATATACGAACCAGGTGAAACTTCTAAGCCATATTTATCCCTGTGAGGCCCTACAGCCGTCCTTCACGCCGAAACCGCGCGGAATATTTTATCGGATCTGCGAAGAACTACAAAATTATTACGAAACTGGGAGAAAACAGAGAAAATTATGAGGCGAAATTGGGGAGAATTTGGGAAATTTTCAGTTACCCCACTGCACCACCGCTACCTGAACACTTGAGCCTATACCGGAGCCATCTAACCTGGACAACGGCCTTGGACACCTATTACATGGTAATTTTTTTAACGATTTTATGTTAATCGTGAAAATGATTTTTTAATCATCTGAAATAACTCCTAAATCGTTAAGTCATAAAAATTCATGACTTCACTCTTTTAATTATTCATGAAACATGTTTTTCATAAATTCTTTAAAAGCTAGTAATGTTCCCGAAATCGCGTATTGTGACTACTTTACCAGACTGATCATTTCCACACTACCAGGATTACTATAAGACAAATGATTTCAAAACGTAATAGTCATATTTTATTCGTGCAATTTGTGCAGCTTCAATTTATAAAAACGTATAATTATTTTTCTTAATTTTTTATATCTGTGATTTTCAACATGACGCAAAATAATGGCGTTAAAATTAATATTTTGCAAACTAACACATGTAAAAATTACACATTATTTGACACAAATTTATTATAAATTGGTGTTCTCATCCAAAAAATGATGTTACACTTTTTTTCGATTTTTAATAAACAACCTATAGCTGTTTTGAAAAATTACCGACAAGCTATATACATAGGTATATTTTTATTTGTGTTCTGTAAACCTCGTTTATTTTCTTAAAATATGTCTATTTTCTTGTCTAGGCCCAGATTTTTTCCTGTCACTTGTCTGTCTGCTCCAAGCCATTTTTAGCTGTCTGCTTACCGGAAAGTTTTTTTAAATTTAATTTTAAGACGCTTTTTAGACACTTTCCTCACTTTCATTATTCAAATTTAACAGTTCTAACTTGTTTGTCTGTGTTGGTGATTATTTCTGTATTTATTATAATGCAAATGTTATTATACGAGCGTCATATCACAGAAAATAGTTTTTAACAACAATAATTAAATTCGATCTGTAAATTGCTTTAGCTTAAAATATTAATAATAAACTTTCAAATTTTTGTTCTACTAGTAATGTTGTTCGCTTGATATAAGGAAGCCATATAATGTAATTAGCAACAAAAGTTGGCAATGATGAACAAACACTGCTCACTGGCGGTGCTCTGCAGTGGTCATAAGCATTCGGGCTACAACAAACAATTTGTCAAGTTATAATGATCAATATATGTAACTCGCTCAAGTCATAACAATTTGTCGGATTTCCTTAATATAATCAAATTAAGTGCCAGATTTTACGGCGCCATAAACTGTTGTGAGACAGTTGTTATTATTATTGTTATTGCTTTTCAGGGTTTTAGCGATTGTATATAGTAATAAATCCCTAGTACGAGAAAGGAAATGTGTGAAGTTTCGATAGACTTTGTGACTTCGTATTTGAATAAGGGGCTATCTTAAGTTAATAACACAGAAAAAATACCAAGCAACATAATGGAGCCAACGTGTTCGTCTAAAGATACGTAGTCGTAGTATAATAGCGACTTAAAGTCCTGAAATGTTTGTCGTGTTTCCTTGTGTACTTTTGTCTCGACATTTCAACTGCACATGAAGCTCCATATATCTCCTATAATTCATGCCCATGGCTTTTGACGTGAATGCCGGACATTCAACGCGTACCTTATTTTTCTCTTCATTTGTTGTCCAGCAGAAACATGATGTATATTTATATATCTTTTTATAAAATATATAGATATATATTTTACACATGTATATTTATATATATATATTTTTGTATACACTCTTAAATACTTGTTAAAACTTACTTTACAAGATGACCGTGTGCAAACTGGAAGTTGAACACAAGGCCGCTTGTCCAGTAATCGAGCGCACTACCACTAAGTTATGCTTTTTTAGAAGACACAAGTATACAATGAACTAAGATTTACTGAAGTTGAACACGACTCTTCCTATCCAGTAAGCGAGCGCACTACCACTAAGTTATGCTTTCATACTAGATACAAGCCTACATTGAACTGAGCTTTACTGAAGTTGAGCACGAGGCCTCTTTCCCAGTAAGCGAGCGCAGTGCCACTAAGTTATGCTTTCATACAAGATACAAGTCTACATTGAACTGAGCTTTACTGAAGTTGAGCACGAGGCCTCTTTTCCAGTAAGCGAGCGCACTTTTACTAAGTTATGCTTTTTAGAAGACACAAGTATACAATGAACTAAGGTTTACTGAAGTTGAACACGACTCTTCCTATCCAGTAAGCGAGCGCACTACCACTAAGTTATGCTTGCATACTAGATACAAGTCTACATTGAACTGAGCTTTACTGAAGTTGAGCACGAGGCCTCTTTCCCAGTAAACGAGCGCACTACCACTAAGTTATGCTTTCATACAAGATACAAGTCTACATTGAACTGAGCTTTACTGAAGTTGAGCACGAGGCCTCTTTCCCAGTAAGCGAGGGCACTACCACTAAGTTATGCTTTCATACAAGATACAAGTCTACATTGAACTGAGCTTTACTGAAGTTGAGCACGAGGCCTCTTTCCCAGTAAACGAGCGCACTACCACTAAGTTATGCTTTCATACAAGATACAAGTCTACATTGAACTGAGCTTTACTGAAGTTGAGCACGAGGCCTCTTTCCCAGTAAGCGATGGCACTACCACTAAATTATGCTTTCATACAAGATACAAGTCTACATTGAACTGAGCTTTACTGAAGCTGAGCACGAGGCCTCTTTCCCAGTAAGCGAGCGCACTATTACTAAATTATGCTTTTTTAGAAGACACAAGTATACAATGAACTAAGATTTACTGAAGTTGAACACGACTCTTCCTATCCAGTAAGCGAGCGCACTACCACTAAGTTATGCTTTCATACAATGTACAAGTCTACATTGAACTGAGCTTTACTGAAGTTGAGCACGAGGCCTCTTTCCCAGTAAGCGAGCGCATTACCACTAAGTTATGCTTTTTTAGAAGACACAAGTATACAATGAACTAAGGTTTACTGAAGTTGAACACGACTCTTCCTATCCAGTAAGCGAGCGCACTACCACTAAGTTATGCTTTCGTACAAGATACAAGTCTACATTGAACTGAGTTTTACTGAAGTTGAGCATGAGGCCTCTTTTCCAGTATGCGAGCGCACTACCACTAAGTTATGCTTTTTTAGAAGACACAAGTATACAATGAACTAAGGTTTACAGAAGTTGAACACGACTCTTCCTATCCAGTAAGCGAGCGCACTACCACTAAGTTATCCCTTCATACAAGATACAAATCTACATTGAGCTAAGTTTTACTTGTTATATTTAGTGTGTTAACCCCTGGAATTTGGAACGTTGCTGATAGCCTTTACTAAGAATAAATTTTGCTTTGTAGTGGCTGAACCCAATATGATAGGTAACCATACAGCAAATACCGCTTAAAATGGTTTTTGCGATTCCGCAGCAGGAGTTGAATTAATGTGCTGCTTGGTTTTAGAATATACATCTACTGGTTATACATATATAGTAACAAGATAGAGCTTCTACCAGACAACGGTAAAACATTACTTGCTGCTTTCGCTGTAACGGCTTCTTCTAGTTTATAGTAAGAATTGTTACAGTCGCCTAGAATATCGTCCAGCATAAAATGGACAGTTTTAAAGAAACGGTGATAATTTTGGTACCACTAACTCAGCTCGACCAGGCGGTTCTAAAAATATGCATTTTGGTGACATTTATGGCAAAAAGTTTCGATTTTTTGGTGCCAAATACTAATGATTGCCTCGGTAATCAAAATTTTGAGGTAAAGTTTAACTGCATAAATGGAAGTAACTCTTTAACCTGTAAACCGACACATATTCATAGACCATGTACGGTCGGCTCTACCGACGAAAAGTGAAACCCAGTGCTGCTCTCAGGCTCCTAATAGTAAAAACTGATATTAGGTGATATATTTATTATAGGTAATATAATGCATCATTTACAATAAGATGCGTGCGCATGGTCCTAATTATGTCACGCGTTCAAATGGGCTAGCTACTATGTCACGCATACAGTCCAGCTCGACTATTAAAATTTTGAATAGCCTAGCTAGGCTATGCATTTGTCATCGAGTGTCGAGCCGGACTGTGCTTTTGTCACGAGGCGTTCAGCTGAGCCCTATAACTTAAGCCAGTGACTATTTAGTCCGCGAACATTACGTTTTATTATACGTATCTAAATAATGCCCCAAAAGCGGCATACAGCTTAAAACGTTAATTGTATATATTAAAACAAATATATAACTTAGAATTAATGTGAAAATACTATAGAACAAAATGCTATTACACTAAGCACAATACTAAATAAAATTTCTCAATTGACAGTTCAGCCGGACGCTCCGTTTGTCACGCAGAGCCTAGCTAAGCTCCCTGTTTGTCACATTAAGACTAGCTAAGCTATAAAAATGTACCATAGTAGTCCAGCTAAGCTATAGTTCACCCGAACTAGTTGAGTTGGACGCGTGACATAATTTGGCCCTGGCGCACGCATCTTATCGTAAATGATGCATAATGTACAAAACAAAAAACCTACTATACATAGTTTTAGACCTTGTAAATGCTAAGCCGACATTTTCTTGATATTGGCGGATTACTGACTGCGAAGGTGTTATAATCATGTTTATTGTTTTATTGATGTGTGTGGATAATTGCTTATGAATCGAATCAACGCAGTGATTGATGACGATGCTTGTATCTTGACAGTAACAATGTATTTGCGCTAGCTATACGCCCAAATAGTGATTTGAATATAGTCTGGGAGATTATAGTATAAAAAGGGCTGATTAGTTTCTCCGGCAAGTCTTAATTGTCGGAGCTTGCAACGCTTATGCCATGACAAGTCATGCTCGTTATTGCTTTGTTATTTTCATGGAAAGTGAACATTAACTGCTGACAGCGATATACCATTTGGCAATCAGGATGACAACTCCAGCGCACGAACTTCGTGTCTCGATCCAGCAACCAACGCTATTCCCGGAAACGCCCGGATGCGCTCCTATCAAGTGGTCACTGTGGTTCCACGACGTAAGTGATTTTTTGCGCTCACAGAAGCGACGTTTGGTAATCTGGTAAAGATCTGACCGACGAATTTAAGAAGTTGTGTTTAAGATCCTTCCTGGGCGCCGAAGGCAAGCGTATCTCTTTACACGTACAACATCGACGAAAGCTCCAATTACGCTGAGTACTCCGACAGCCTCAAGGAGATCTTTGATAAACTAGCCAATCCGGTACGTTCTGAATACGAATTCCGGCAACGAAAACAGGAGGTAGGCGATTCCGTTGTTGACTTTTATACCGCATTAAAAGCACTGATTGCAGATTGTAGCTATGGAACTGGAGAGGACCGACCGCTAGCAATGCAGCTAGTAATCGATTGCTCTGTGAAAACAACCCAGGAAAAGTTGATAACAGAGCCATAAATTGATTTGCAGAAATTCTTGTCAATGGTGAAAGTAGAAGACGTAGCTACACAAACCGGCGCTTTATTACAGTATAACCAATGTCGGCGGTCGGTCATGCCGGGGGGGGGCAGAGACCCCCCACGGGGGGTTAGTCGTGAGGACCTTTTTTGGTCCTCGCAGCCACATTTTTCGCGTATGAGTGCAGTTTTTCCAGAAAAATTATTAAAATACAACCCCTTTTCGAAGCATTAATTCGTTACCTAATTTTTGGAGCTCATATTCTGGGCATAATAATGGGTTTTTTCTTCTACATACACAAACTCATTAACACCAAAGTACACACAGAAACACCTAGCATACCCATACATGAACACGTCACAGTATATATTTTAATATTATAGATTACAAGCAATTTAATGTAGTATGGGTCTGTGGCATAAGAAAGCTTGCCCGTGGCTTTTGTCTGCTGTGCTATCGGGTGCGACTCCTACGGCGATGGAGTGTTCCAGTGCTATTTTATTGCTGAGTTCGTAGTTAATCCACCGTGGACCATAGCAGACATTCAATGTCTAAATATCTAGTTCGTGTTAGTATATAAATAAGTATAATTCGATTAACTTTTACTTCAGGGAAAGACTTCGTCAATAACAAAGATATCCACAAATTTAGGGCCGTACATGCACCTTTAGGAACAAGCAGGGGCAATTTGCGCAAGGTTTTGCCCTAAGGTCCTACTTCGAAACTCGTCGAGGAGCCGCCTAGCCCCCTACGGGAGGGGGGTGCTGCGAACCCCAGCCCCAGGGGGGTTACCGCCCTGGCTTTTCGGCCTGGGGGGGTCCGGACCTTAGGGGGCGTTACCCCCTACCCCCCTGCCGGCATTGAGCATAACCCAATAGTGTCAATTAATCGAGTCAACCGGTCGTACAAGCACCATGAACGCACTACTAAGCACTGTGCTCAGTCATTGCACAGTTCCCCGCAAGTTATTCCAAGTAAACCCCACAGTCATAAGGTTCCGCAACGTTACAGCTGATGTAAAGGATGTGGATCGGCTAAACATGAATATAAAGATAACAAGTGTCCTGAGCTTAACAAAACATGCTCCGCCTAATCTCAAGGCGACAAAAGCAGTTTAGCCATAGAAAACAAGTCAGCTGTTCCACAGTTAGGCCAGGACAGAACCGGCTTCTATCAGTAACGGTACTAATTGCAGAAAAAGACAAATCCTATCGTGCAGTCATCGACACCGCAGCAGAAGCATCGGCAATTACAATAAAAGATTTTTCACGGATATGGCCCGGCGAACGTCCTCGGAAGACGCCAGTTACTGTCCTGAACTATGACAATACACCGATCAATGGTATCCTTGGTGAATGAGAAATGAAAGTCCGAACCCGCAATACAACTGTGGCGGCAACCGTTTACGTTACTACCAATAAAATGAAGAATGTTGTTGGAATCGATCTGATTTCGGCTTCGGGCTTAATCATTCATGGCGGTGCAATGGCCATGAATCACGTACAACAACAATCTAAAGTGATCCTAACAAAGATTCTCAGTCAGTTTCCTAATTTAACAGCTGATAGTCTCGGTACGTTTCCAAATTTTAAACATAACATCAAAATACGACCTGACGCTGAGAGCAAAACGGTAGCGCTGCGCAGTATTCCTTTAGCCCGTCGCGATGCAACTATAGCAGAAATCCATAAAATGGAGTCACTGGGCATCTGGAGCCTGATAGATAAGAGTGAGTGGGTACATGGTCTCGTTACAATGTGGAAGAAAGATGGAGGTGTTTGAATAACTACTGATTTATCACCGTTGAATAAGGACGTTATTCCGGATAGGCACCCGATTCCTAACATTGAAGAACTACTACTGAAACTCAGTGGTGCCCGATGGAAGTCTAAAATCGACCTGAAGATAGGATACTTCCACATAGAACTAGACGAGGAAAGTAGGAAGCTCACCGCAACTGCAACTCCAGTTGGGCTATTTGTATATAATCTTTTGATGATGGGGCTGACAAATTCCGCCTCCGTATTTCAATAATGTGTCTCTACGGCGCTTGAAAAGTGCGAGAACACAGTATGCTATATTGGTGATGTATTGGTGTTTGGCAAAACAATAGAAGAGCATAATAAAAAATTGACGAAAGTCCTCAGAACCTTAAGTGAACACGATTTTCGAATTAACCTGAAAAAGCGCAAAATATTGACGCCTGAGATCAAATTTCTCGGTTACGTTATTAACGAGCACGGTCAGTTACTTTCAGACCCAAGCAAGATCGAAGCCATTCGAGATGCCCCAATGCCGACAAACGCCAAGCAACTCAAGTCCTTTCTCGGAATGGTATGATACCACAACAAATTTATCCCGAATTTTGCTACACCCGTCGAGCCGCTCCGCGAAGTGACACGATCGGCTTCACGATTCCGGTGGGGGCCACGACAGCAATTATCGTTTGAAAATATCAAGGCTGCGTTAATACACGAAGTCTAATTATCGATTTTTGATCCGAGTGCTCACGCAATTGTCACAACCGACGCTTCCGACGTAGGAGTGGGGGCTGCCATGTCCCAAATCCAGGGTGGTGTCGAAGTCCCGATAGCCTTCATCTATCACGCCCTCAGTCAAAGAGAACGGAATTTTGCGGTCAACGAATAGGAAGCATTACTTGCGATTGGGCGTGCGAGCGACTGGAGAAATTTCTACTTGGTAGACCGTTTACGTTGAAAACCGACCACGCCACCATAGCAACGCTACTCTCGCAGCATAGTAAGACGCACAAATCAGCAAAATTCACACGATGGCTGGAACGGTTAGCCGAATTCGACTACAGAATCGAATACAAGCGGGGTTCAACCAACTTGAAGGTAGATGCCCTTTCTCGATTGCCTATTGATGACGATTACGTAACAAATGCGGACGAGCTAGGGATAAATAGTATCATTTCCGCGGGCGATAACGATGCCATAACTTTCCAAAAGCTGAAGGCCGATACTAAAAATGACGAAAAACTACGAGCAGTAATTCAAGCGCATAACAGTTCGGTACAGCCGCGGAATCGGAATTCAGTCACGAAAGACTTTGATAAACTTTGGAATGAGCTTACTGTTGAAAATGATATTTTGTTATGAGGTGAGCGAATTGTCGCTTCTGCGAGTCTTCGGCGATCAATCCTCAACCGAGCTCATGAAGGTCATCCCGGTATTGTACGAATGAAGCGCCTGTTGCGATCGAAGTATTGGTGACCAGGGATGGATAAACCGATTGAGTTTCACGTAAAGCATTGCGTTCCCTGTCAGGACAGTTCGAAGTCTCACAAATTCCCGTCTACAGTGGAGTACGTGCCTGTCGCCAAACCGGGCAAACCTTGGTCAAAGCTGGCAATTGAAATTACAGGCCCGTTCGCCGTCGCACCTCACAACAAGCGATTCATTGTGGTATTTATAGACTACTATTCGTCATTTCCATAGGTCCTCCTTACTGGCGACATACCATTTATAAAAAAACCTATAGGTTGATTCTAGAGAGGACCCAAGCCTAAAGCCTAAATTGTGAACTCTATATTAATTTATAGTATTCAGAAACTCAAAATTCATGTTTAATGCATAATAGAGATCTTTGTGGCATATATTAATGCTGTTAACCTAAATATATCATGAAAGCAAAATCATTGACGCCATATTGTGCAAGTAACTCTACAGCAACTGCAAATTTTAAGTATTCATTGTTTGCAATTAACAAACGTTATTACATTAAAAATTATGCACTACTCCGTACGTACCGCAGCAGGGTTCAGACACGGTTACTCCCTGAAGCCTGGGATCATCCCACTCCCTGAGGGTACACACTACATCTTCCTTGGTACTCTGCATCCTTAGAGCCTCAGCATGTATGATGTAGTTGGCGTCAAGGCAACTAAAAGTTAGCTGCGACTCACCTTGAGTGTTTTTACAAATGCCATAGTTTGACGAAGTGCAGTTTTCATCGCTCCATGTGCCACCGCCATTTTTCGTTAGTACGGCACATCCTTGATCATCCAACGCTGTCGGCTGACCTGGTCCCCACCGCGTATAAATAACTGGCCAGCCGTCAGACCATTCGTAAACTCCTTGCTTCTGGAAACAAACGAAGTCTAATCAGCAGGACGAAAATGATGTTGCATAATTAACACACAGTAAACTGGGACTTGGTTTTTCCTAATTATCGAAGCCAAATTGAGAAGCCATCGTGGTTGTTTTTATAAAGAATTACGAACTGGGAAAAAGTACCCAACTCGGAAATAAACTGTAGGTAGACTGTTTATATTTTTAGGCTGGAGCATAGAATAGCTACTAATGTTTTTGAACAGCTTACTTGATTGCTTTTCAACTTACTGCTAAAAATATTTTTCCAGGTTTAGCAATACACCTTGGTTTTTAAAGTTTCAGGTTTCCTTCTTTCCTGTGCTGTAATATGAGTTATAAATAAGCGTTTATACATGGTCAAGGTCCGAAGTCCAATGTTGGGGGGTCCTCGAGGGGGTAAGCCGGTCGTCGTGGGGTGGGTTGTGCGGGCCCTCGGTGCCGCATATTTAACCGGCTACAGTCAGGGAGAGTGGTGAACCATATATCTAGGGGGTTGACGAGGAATCGGTGGGGGAGAGGGTGGCAGCCTCATGGGGTAACCTTTTACCCCACCCCTATGAGCATGTATGGATTAATAATATGTTAATATGTATATAATAATATAATATAGCAATAATAACATTATATAATGATATAATATAGTTATAATAGCACATATTATAATAATATATATAGTATAGTAAAAATATGTCAATTTGTTAATTACTATATTATTATGAATAATAATATAGCAATTTACTGCTAAGTTTATTAATTTGACCTTTGGAAATATTTATAGTTTCTCTGCAACAAGCCAACAGAAAGGTGGAAAAAGTCATAATTAGAAAGTGATTAGAAAATGCCAAATTTTCGCATATTTGATCAAGATAAATTGGAAGAAATTATAACTGTGTTCTTTTGTATTAGATATTACCACCATATGGGAGAACATGGTTCATGTATATGGGGTGTAGGCAGGGCGTTGTAACTAAGACTCTTCCGTTTCTTCCCTAAACTTTTCACATAATTTTTCTCCATTTTCTCAAATGTTTCCTTAAAATTGCTGTGAATTTGCTCATTATTGCTAAAATTTTAAGCGGGGCTTCGGCGCGGGGGATAAAAGAGGGTATCGCACCGAAGAGGGCAAGAGTAAATATGGCTTCCCCAACCTTTCATTACCACCATCAAAAAGTAAATTTGGTGTACGATCGATTAGTCTATTAAAAGGTTTATGAACGACATTTATGCATTTTTATGAATGGGAGACTCGTATCAGGGGCGCACCACGCCTAGTAAAAGTGAAGGGGACCAATCCGCTTAGTATATAACTAAATTTCTGAAATAAAGATATCAGAAATGAAATACCAAAACTTCAAAATATATGTGGGGGACCTCACTGAAGTTGTCCCCACCGCTGCAATAACTGGAGAGACCGCCCCCGCCCTCCACTATATAGGGTATGCCTATGGCTCGTATAGACTGAACAGATTTCCTTTATTTTATACAAAAATGCTGGTGTGATAAATGCTTGTTCCAGGCAAAAGACAGGTAACCATATGCAACGGCGCAGATTCGTTCTAAAGTCTGTTAAGTTAAGAGAAATTTAGGGGCATGCGAAAAGTTTGGGAATTCAGTTTTTAACATGCAATAAAAGTAGCTTGGACTGTGTGTCGTGGTGGAATACAACAGCGACAAACTTATAAATCGTACAATAAGGAAGGATAAGATATCACTGGAAGAATAAACAAAAATAGATGATAATTTAACTTGGACTTTTGAACCTAGGGTACCTATATCGAGGTGTTTTGATCCCAGCTTATTTAATCTTGGAGGTGATGCATCCTCCACACCACTCTTCTCCCGAGAACTGCGCCTATGAGCCTGAACTGAACAGACTATCAATATCTTGGGCAAAGAATGACTTCGCAATATCGTTGACAAAGAGGTATTACAAAACTTAAACGAAAAATTTATGTGAATGCAATACAAATTACGGAAGCTTGTGTAAATTAAATTTGTTGCAGGCATCCTTAGCAATTTTATACCAGTATCTATCAGCAGTGAATTTCAGTAATGACATGGTACTATCACACCAAGGTCGCGAGCTCAGTCTACTGGTGCTTTAGCAGTTTAAAATAACAAATAAAACATTGAAAGGTTTGTTTTATTTTCGAGGTTATTGGAATTCTTATTAAATGAAATTTTAATATAATTTGGAACACACCAATTGGTCACCAGTATATCGTTTTTTGTTTTCAGAACAGAAAACGGTATTCGTTGATCAAAACAGTAGAAAACTTTGAAATTATTAGCGAAAAGGTTATCTTTAAAGTGCTCGACACTTTTTCACATCCTCTATCAACATTTCGAAAATCATATGCTAAGGGCCTGTTTACAATGCGTCCGGTAGGGTTTGGGTACTGAATATGGATCGTTCACACTATATCTGTTCCGATTCGATCCATGTTATTCCATAGAACGAGCGCAGTATTATCGAACCCGAATTAGAAAATGCAGCATGAAAAAGAACATATAGATACACAGATGTACTGTAGGTATAGGTTTTGGTCGTGTTGAATTAGATATGACACTATGCGAACACGACTTAATATGTTTAGCCCCGGGAACACTAGAATAAGTTGGTAGCAAGTAAGAATCGCATCGAATCCTTAGATTAAATTTTTCAGATTCCTATCATGTACACACGATATAAACGAGTTTATCATAAAACGCAAATACAGTAAAAACCGAAGTTTGCAAAATGGCAAATAATCGTACTTAAATAGTTTCGAAAGTTTTAACAATATCCACGAAATAACAAATTTTTTTTTGTTTAAGACACGTGTCTATTATTTATGTTCCGAATATACTGCAGAAGCATAAAAAATACACCGGTTATCATGGCTGATTTCCTTTATGATGAGCGACGATTGTACCATAAATAGGCCCAAAGTTTTTTGTTTAAAATAGTATAGCTGTAAGTTGGCTAAATCCAAGCGAGGAAGGCCATGTTTCATATTATCGGTCATCAATCGATCGATCAAGACAAAATCATATTATTGAACACAACTTGTCTTATTAAGGCAACAATCCGCTACAGTTGTAAATTTGGCTGCACCGTCTGGTCGAAATAATATTGCTACTCTGTATGGGGTTAAAGATCATTCCGGAGTGAAAGGTAATCACATAGTGGATAGTAATATGGCTACGCCAAATCCAGAATAAAGCCAAATCCAAAATATTATTCCTGGTAGGGGATGAAGAGATAACATTCAACTTAGAGGGCAAAACCTTTGAAACAAATTATACAT
>JASANE010002474.1:0-14686 GCA_030248225.1 Trileptium ribeirensis | reverse complement strand
AATATTTGACTTTTTTTCAGATTGGTTTTCTTTTCGAGTGGCTGTTGACGAGAAGAAGGGCAAAGTTGGAACAGAAGCCTTGATTTTGGCATCAGTAGTATTGTAATTCGGGCATTGTTTAATATATGTGGGTTGTTATGGTTTCACACCTGAATTCAGCTTGGTTTGGAAATAAAGCGTATTCTACATGTTATATGTCTCGCTGGTGCTTGCATATAACGTGATTTATCCCGGAGTGTAACGTAGGGATAATACTGATTTACACGAAATTTATTAGAGAAGTTGGCTTTCAGTCACCTATATAAACCATATTGATAGCATAGAAGCACGCGTTGTGCTGACAAGAATTACTTGCTTAATTATTGTTTCTCTATTTCGTAAAGCGTGAGCTTACTATTTGTTTTCATACCAGCTGCACAAACAACATTAGTGTTTTTAAAAGCACTTATCTAGAAAAAATCAACTGCGTGCTTACATTGAGTAAGTTGTTAGTTTATTCGTTATACAATTTTCGTGATTTTTAGGAGAGTGTAACTTTTGAATCGCTCTATTGCAGATTTGAAAGCATGAAATCTCCATTTGAGTTCACTAGTTAAGCGTGAAGTTCGATTCTAGCATTTTTCCCCGAAAAAACAGGAGACTGGAGACTTAGTTGCAAGCGGGACGTACTCTGAGAAACGAAATTGCTGGTTGAGGCTTAATAGTAACGCCACATTGTTAACGCGAACCCAGAACTCTTCCAAAATTTTTTTACGACTAAAATGATTCAAAGTTTGTCTAATAATGGTCTATTTGTTATGCTGACATCCCCGAACAAAAGTTCCGTTGCTGCACCACGGCTTTATGCAACACTGAAATGCTTGCGAGTAGGAAGAGTCTCTTGTCACTGGAAACTTAGTTACAAGCGGGACGTACGGTGAGCAAGGAAATTACTGTTTGAGGCGTGATAATATGCCACATTGTTCACTTGAATCTGAAACGCCGCCAAATTTTCATTACTACTTCAGTCATTCGTTCAAATTTTTTTCCAGTGACGCTCTATTCGATATGCTGACATCCCCGAAAAGTGATATTAACAACCATTTCGTTGCTACACAGACGGCATATCCTAAAGTTGGAGTGAATGAAGTGACTTTCTACAGCTTCAAGTACAATTTCCCAAAATCGAGCCGTCAACCAAGTAACAGTGTACCACCAAAGCGATACTGCCGCCCTAGCAATAATTTAGCAAAAAACGAAGCTTATTATAGCTACCTCATTAGTAAATTAGTAGGTTTGATATGGTTTATTAAAATATTTTCATTTCTTAAGCTTCCGCAAGCGAAAGAGTATTGCCTGCAGGAGCTTTAAAAAATTCTATATTTGAAACCTGTACCTTTTGAAGTGAACCAAACAAGAGAGAGTTCAATGTTTAGTAATCATTACTTGTAGTCAATATCAATTGCGTCATTTTCGAAACGGCTGCACAATTTATACACCAACTTTGTTACGCATACGTGAGATAGGTGCGACTTCCCAGCTAGTATACCTGCTGCTTAGGGGTTCGGGGTGTGAGAGAGATCGTCTCCAGATTAATCAGTCTGTCGGCGGGGTCGTAGGAGGGACGACCTTAGTAAATTTTCTAAATTATTTGGGACTCACCCTATTTCCTAATTTTTGCTAATTTTGCCGCCAATTTTTGTTTCTTTAGATCAATTTTTGCTTATTTGACCCCGGTTATTGCCTTATTCTTGCCAAAAAATTTCCAGGGAATAAGGGTGTGAGAGGGGTGCGGAGCTTCAATGGCGATCAACCCACCTCCTTGCGGGGATCAGTGATGCCCTGTGGTGGGGGACCGGAGCCACCAAGAGATTATGTTCCTCTCCGTTTGAGCATATATGTTTATCAAGACGTTAGTAAATTAGACGTTAGTAAATTTTCTAAATTATTTGGGACTCAAACTATTTCGTAATCTTTGCTAATTTTGTCGTCAATTTTTGTTTCTTTAGATCAATTTTTGCTACTTTGCCCGCGGTTATTGCCTTATTCTTGAAAAAAAACTTTCCACGGAAGCAGGGTGTGAGAGGAGTGCGGAGCTTCAATGGCGACCAGGCCAGCTCCCAGAGGGGATCAGTGATGCCCTGTGGTAGAGTGTCTGAGCCACCAAGGAATTATGTTCCTCTTCGCTTGAGCATATATGTTTAGCAAGCGCACATAGACAGAACTTTGAAGAAGTTTACAGCAGTCAGAAAGATTTAGATTTCTGGTGAGTACATGCAATGGCGTAAGCAAGTTGATTGCGAATGATGCATGTCACGTTAACCGCTTTCGAGATAGATGTAACAACATAAAGTTATTATTTGTCTTTTTATGGAACGTGTCAAACATTTTCCGATTTCAATTTAAGATTGTAGATGCAAAAGACGTTTTAGGAAGATTTAGAATAGGAATCTAAGCAAATTGTAAAGCACACACTTAAGCCAACTCAAGAATACGTACAATCGGATAGTGGTGTAAAAGGCATATATTTCAACCTTGCCGCGATAAAACATTACGATAGAATTTCAATGCTGCCATGCGAAATAATAAAGCTATAATGTTAGTCGTTTGGTATAAAATATCTGTTTACTAAAATGCTGTTTTAAGGTTGCCATATTGTCAAAATTAACTTTACCAGTTTTATATTTTTCATGTTAAGTTTTCAGAGTACTGCACTGAAAAACGAGGCTAGATATTAATTTTTGTCACTTTACACTAATTATAATGTAAACATATCAATTATGCTTGAATTTTTTTAACTTTATAATTTTAAAATGTTTTTACTGAAAAATTAACGCTTTCGATATCTCAGCTAAAATATCGATTAGTTAAGTAAATAATCAATGTTCCTAGCTGTTGAAACAGACAATCTTACAAATGCAATAGTATTAACTGATGCGTCCACAACTGACGAAATCCCAATTGCATTTAATTGTGCAAAGTGTACAATATATTCTGCAACTCATTCACAAGGTTATAGTGTTTTCACTACACATATATATGTATATATGACAAACGAAGTATTAATAATAGTAAGAGTGCATTAGCGAAGAGTATGACACTTCTCTGCGCTCACATGTTAGCCCGTGTTTGATGATACGGGTGTTTTCGGCCTGAATCCCCAACCAGTTTCTGGCCGGTTAGCTCGGAACTCCCCTAGCTTTTCTTTAGGGGGTCGGACCCCCCAATTTCTGGCGGGAGTCGGTTGAACCAGCAGCTGCTTATATACCGACCCGCCCAGAAATTGGTAAGGGTCCGACCGAATCACTAAAAAGCTGGGGGGTCTGAGCTACCCCCCCCCCAGAAACTGGGAGTCAAGCCGAAAACGCCTGTATCATCAAGCACGGGCTAATATGTGAGTGCAGGGAAGTGTCATACTCTTCCCTGATACACTCTTGACAATAGTGATATTTCAAAATCTAACGGTTTTACGTTTATGTTATTTTTTTAAAAATAAATTTAAAACAAAACATTCTACGCTTAAAACCAAGAGTTAGATTTGAAATTGCCAACCTGCGAGAAAATAATTTTCATTGATTAGAGAGTGCGTTTAGATCTTTTCGACGTTGTGTCTAGGTTCCAATGAAGCAGCATTCTTGTGCTAAATAGTGTTTCGCGTTTTATAAATGATTTAGGAAAGCGTTTAAATTAATTAACAGAACCTAAAATTTTATGCTAATGACACATACATTTTATTTACATATAATAATATAAATTAATTTTAACAGAAAGCATCCTAAGATTTCATAAACATTCTCAACTGGTGTTGGCCAATGTAACCTTTAGGGGCGGAAGTGAAATGCATGCTATGCCGTTCTCGATATACTAAGCAAAAGCCTTAGTCTTAGCCTAAGCTAAGGTTTCTATATGAGCAATGCATAAAGCCTAAGCCTAAGTCTGTGGGACGCCTCCCCCGAACCCCCCGCTCTAAGCTGCTCTTTTTTCTAACGTTATAACGTCCGGCCCCTAAAGTTGACATGGGTCCTGGTGTTGATAGAACTAGCAGCAAGTAGCATTTTACATTCGGGTTATTAAAATGGCGGATTTCCGAGAAACGGATATGTGACTTTGCTGCGTTAACATAAAATCAGAGTAAATCCACCGTCAAGAGCAATACGTTTTTAAATAAAATATCTACAATATTTTTTTAAGTCGTTCGCTGTAAAATTCGTTCGTTGGATACCGTGAATATTGTTCTCGGTGTTCAGGCACCGTATCTCTGTCTCATATTAACCCCACCATGAGCAATACATTTTTCAATAATTTTTTTTGTTTTTGTTAATTCGTTGTAATTTCCGTTCGTCGCGTTTCTCTACTTTGCATGTTATTCATGGTATTCAGGCGCCGTAGCCCTGTCTCATATTAACAGGAAGATCCCAGCGTTTGGCACTGGTCATCGACGGATTTCCACGATGAACCAAATGATAGTATTGACCTCCCGGGTGACCAAGATCAGGCTCACCAGCAATCAACCTTGCAACCCCATTGTGTTCGCTGACCAGATTTGGCGTTAGATCAGTCTGAATCTTAACCGCCATACCACTAGGACGCGCGCTGATTTCAGTCTGAAACAAAAATGTCTAAGTTATTTTTTATCTTTGTTGTTTCTGTATCCTGTAACTTCGACCATTGAGAGCCAGGATTTAATCCAAACTGTCAGTATTATGCTTCCATATGGATTTTGAGTTATGTATTTAAGCTTATCTATATTGAATTAAAATAGATTCGTCTCGTTTGAGCAAGCAGCTTGTGCGACTGCTTGGGAACATCATTAAACTTATCTGTAAAAAATTTAATCTTTCCATCAAAATTCAGTAACTTAAGCTCTGTGATGCTAGTAACTGAGTTAAAATAGATTAGTCTCGTTTCAGCAAACAGCTTGTGCGACTACTTGGGAACATCATTAAACTTATCTGTAAAAAATTTAATCTTTGCATCAAAATTCAGTAACTTAAGCTCTGTGATGCTAGTAACTGAGTTAAAATAGATTAGTCTCGTTTCAGCAAACAGCTTGAGCAACTGCTTGGGAACATCGCTAAACTTATATGTAAATAATTTGATCTTTGCATCAAAATTCAGTAACTTAACCTCTGTGAAGCTAGTAATACAAAAGCTTTAGTTAGTCTACTGTTACGCGCCTTTTACGAACCATTGTTTTTCTGTCCGTATGGGTTGAATGCTGTCTTTAGCAGTCCATCATATACTTCAGCGGTTTTCGATACATGGATATATAAACCTTAGGTGTGAAAGATCCGTCAATTTACGGGGTAAATGGTTCCGACTGAAGGGGCGGGTGTGCAGCAGGGAAACCAAAGCTTGATGGTAATAAAATGTTTTTGTATTATGTATATGAAACCTAAGCAATAAATTGTTAACAGTTGATAAAATTTTTCATACTTTCTTCATTAGTGATAAAATTTTCCAGGCGAGTTCAGGCGCCACGCCGAGTTTCCCGGGATTCGAGACGGAAATGGGGAGGGGAGGAGGAGTAATTATATACAACCTAAGGTTTCCATCCCTTAGAACGGTAATCCTTTAGTCCCTACAAACACCCACGATATAAGAAGACCACAAATGCGTTCTGCATATATAATATATAATGCATAAATGTTCAATGTCCAATGTCCCGAGAAGGCTAGCTGGGTCTTCGGGGGAGTGCCTGTTGGCGAGGGTAGTGAGATAGCTGCCTCGAACTTTGGGAGGCGGTCTGCTGACATGTCAGGTTATGGTAGCCCGGGCCCTCGGACGGAGTTCTGGAACTAGGAAGGCGAACCCTTACAATTATGAGTGGGTATGCTATAACAAATGAGCGAGTGGAGTGGATTTAATCCACTTATGTCAAAATATATGTAATATGGTCAGTTCTTCTCCATACTTTACAGGTGTTTATGGTTTAATAATAAATTAGCAAACTCGTATTAGATTAAATTACTAATTTTATTTGATTTAAAGTATGGAAAAGGGCTTCAATAAGAAAAATATCAAAACCAGGACCACCTGAAATCTTTTAGTATTCTATAATATGAATAATTGAGCATTTTCCGTTAAGATTAACGCCCTACAATATATACGCAGACCTTTTGACTTCCAATAACAGTAAGCACCTCTAATAATATCTAAAATAATTTCCGCAATTAAGCTTACAAAGAATATCGCTACAATTAGTATACACAGCGTTTGCATTGATGGAGTATATTTTGTCATATTTATTGTAAGATAAAAAAATATTTGCCTGAAATTGAAATAAATATATATAATGACAATAAATTGTCCTTGTTTAAATAGCATTAGACTAATAAGCTGTGTTCACACGTCCAATTTTTATAGCACAAAATGTTATTCCAATTTAGTCTTCCGATTTGATTTTGTGAACGCAACTTTAGCAATGGCAAAATCACAATTCAAAGTATATTTAATGTCTTCTTCTGGTTAGCTGTTTTACAATATAATGATTATTTTTACTGTTTAAACTAAATATAAATTTTTTACGGAATTTTTCCCATTCGTAAAGACCCTGTTCGGTAGAACGATCACTTTGTGAGATGCTCGGCGATATATATAACAATATCGCCTAATCCATTGCACGGAGGCGCTTGTTTTACTATATAGCATCACTATCCTACAAAATGCCAAAACAACTATTAACTTTAAATTTACATATAACGAGTACATCAAATAATCCATCATCTATTCCACGTTTTATCCATATGTTTTACGGGTCAGTATGAAATTCTCAGTGTAATGTACAAGGTCTTATTCAATGAGAGCGGCGTGATAGATTCCCAAGGCCCGGGATCTATCGTAACTTAACAGCGGATTAGCAGTCACCAAGGATTTATTTATATCTACAATATTGTTGCGTTGAGAATATTATTTTCTGCAGCAATACAGTCAAACTTTTATGAGACGTTTAGCAAACATGACGATTTAAATCCACTTATATTGGTGAACCTTCAGACCAACAATATAAATCCCTCAAACGTTTGGGAAAGCATAATTTTATTTCTCTATAATAACATCGTTTAACCTAAAATATATTGGTAACAGAACATCTATAAAACAGTACTTTTACATAATATTAAGGTAAAGACCGGCAAACGTATTCCCACTTCTGTTGCGGTTTTCATAACCGCGGTAATATAGTACGCTTGATGTTTTGCAAATAACTGCCTAGGCAGAAATTCTATGAAAATGCCTTATAAAAATATAGCTCCACTCTCGTTAGCGAACAGAATCACTTGCAGATAAATTCATAGGTGTCGCAGGTCCATCGGCTCGGAGGGGCAGACTGTCGGCGGGTGGAGGTGGTCCGGGAGAGTAATTCAGGAAGGGCCTTCAGAAGTAAATATAGCTTGTGGGGATCCGACCGTTAGTGGGTAACCGCCCTCCATTCCCACACCCATGGTCAAATGTATGATCACGTGCGCGCAGAACCTAAGTAGTATTACATTAAACGTCACTTCAGTAAAATTAATCAATCTATTCATTCCACATATATTCTTGCTCATAATGCAAAATGACCAAAAATACGACTTAGGAGTATAAATAAGACGAAGTGCAGATTTATAAATGTGTACCTGTACTAAGATCGCTAGAACACGTAAAGAGAGACATGCAGTGAAACCGATAAGACCATCCGTTTGTGAGATATGACAATTAAAAACTGTATCATTAATTATCTGCACCAGCCATTTGACCTTAAATGATACAAGGCATCACTACATACGGTTCTGATAATGATGATTCAACTTGTTCACGAACGAGAACTCGCGCGGTCAGATGTATGATGTATGTTCACGTACACTACGAGTATTGTAGTAAAAGTCACCGAGTAAAATTTTGTTAAACAAATAATGTTTAACAAACAAACCCACACATACTCTTGTTGCAAATATTGTAACAAATTTTACATACAGAACAAAAATGTCCAAAAAGACCCACGGTAGTTGAGAATGCTGTAAATTAGAAGATTGTCTTATTTTGATATGGAAAGGTGCGCATAGTGAATTTGACATAAATAACAATTTCTTTGCTTTGGTAGCTCATACTGTTTCAAGGGGCAATTCACGTAATTATGACCACTTGCTATGCCTAAGACAGATAGTTGTAGAAGATGCTTGTTTGCGTATAGTTCGGACCAATTTTGGAATTTGCTACCAGATTAGGTTCTTACTTCCCCTTCACAAGCCATATTTAAAAATTAGTTGTATGCTTCAGGGCAAACGCATTGAACTTAATTCGATGCAACAAAAACATTGAATTATTTTAAACACTGGCGAGAAACTCGCGTTCCTATGAAATACTCAAAATTAGCATTTGGACATTAGAATCTTGCTTTGCTTTTGATCACCGTAACTATCATATGAAATCCTTGTATCAATTTGTAAATCCGTAAAGCAACTCCTTAATGCGACGCAACAAAAACATTGAATTATTATAAACACTGGCAAGAAACTCGCGTTCTTATGAAATATTCAAAATTAGTATTTGGACAGTTGAATCTTGCTTTGCTTTTGATCACCCGAACTATCATATGAAATCGTTGTATCAATTTGTAAATCCGTAAAGCAACTCCATAATACGACGCAACAAAACATTGCATTATTTTAAACACTGGCAAGAAACTAGCGTTCTTATGAAATATTCAAAATTAGTATTGGGACGTTTGAATCTTGCTTTGGTTTTGATCACCCGAACTATCATATAAAATCATTGTATCAATTTGTAAATCAGTAAAGCAACTCCATAATACGATGCAACAAAAATATTAATTTATTTAAAATATTAGCAAGAAACTTGAGTCGGGAAAACCTTGAGTAATTAATGGCCCTATTTATATAGTGTCTCAAAATGAGAATCACAACTGAACTTAAGTATTTCTTTTTTGTGCAGCAAAAATTTCCTTCTAAGTTTATTGTTAAGTATGGTTAAACACCATCTTTAATGTTAGCTTGGACGTGGAAAAGTAAACTACCTCGAGAATTAAAAAATACAGTTCCAGTAATAGTTTTTAAAAGAAACTTTTCACAAAAATATTTCATATAAGGCGTTTTATAGATTACTAGATGCTTCGCTAGGACCGTTTAGTGTAAATGGGCAAAAGTAAACTACTGTTTGAAAAACTTAAAACACAGTTCCAGCGATAGGTTTTTAAAAGAAACGTTTCACAAAAATATTTAGTATAAAGCGTTTTATAGATTAGATGCTTCGCTAGGACCGTTGGTGTACATGGTAAAAGTAAACTACGTTTACAAAATTCGAAAAACAGGTCGAGCGATAGGATTTTAAGAGAAACGTTTCGTAAAACATTTAATATCCAACGTTTTATAGATTACTAGATGTTTTGTTAGGACCGTTGGGAGTACAACTTAGGATCTGCTTTACATAACAACTTATAAAGCAGTATAACGCAGAGAATCTCTCTGGAAAATATAATATTCAACCGGGACAAGATATGTAACAAATAGATTCCCACAAGAAAGCACTAAAGAATTATGGCAAAATAGATTCAACCAATCCACCCACTTTGACAGTTGATCACAGAACTCTGAATATAAAAGAGAAGTTCTTTCCCATTGTTCTCTTCTGCTGAAGGGATACATAAAAGATGGATGTTATTGTTAGCGTGCTAAACTGAACAAAGACTCTTAAAGTATCGGCAAATTGGAATAATCATTACGCAGTTATAGGTGACAAATGCAAATTTTTCTCTAAGTAGCTCGATTGATCAAGTTTATAGTTTGAACCATTATTTCTTAGTTGACCGTGACGCAGGAATCACTCTAAAGCTAGGTATATTATAATCCAAGTTAAATAGGGTTAGACCCGTAAGTTCACATGCGCAGTGAGAATAGTGGTCAGATCGATTGACCCACTGCGAAGCTAAATGGCAAAAGCTAAATTGTAGAGATTTTAGTCTAAAAATTTCACTTTTAACATGTAAACCATACGCAGTAAAGAATGTGGAGTTATTTTTAGTGGTACATGTCTGCTGTATAAAATATGATGCAATACCTAAATTTGAGCCAAATGGGTCGGCATTTTACATTGATACATAAATAGAATGCGCTAAATAAAAAATACCAAAGATTGTGCTGAATTTGGTTCAAAATGTCAGGCTTGAGTCAGTTACTCCCTCGCAGCAAATATTGTAGAAGGTATATTTGCAATATATTTATGCCACTAGGCGTCATATTCTCTGTAAAAATTTCGATTAAATCAATCCACATATCAAGTTAGGACTGATCGCAGCTAAATTAGAGTTGAGTTTCGCACGAAAAAGATAGTTCTTCATAAATAGTTACATATGATTATCCGTTTCTGAATTACAGTAGGTGAAAAAATTTTGTTCTTTTATATGTAAACAAAATCATCTATATAATTAATTTAGATAAAACTTTTGGATTTAAAAATTTTGGCAATGAAATTTATACATTTTACTAAATATATTTCCACATAAGTTGAGCTAATGGACGAAATACCCCTAGCTAGATGGCCGTATCGTCATCGACCTTTGGGCAAACCGGATGTTGAAGGCTGCTCCCTTTGTGGGGTTTACTTTGAATTTTCATTATTTGAATTAATGTTTTCCAGAATTTAGGCTCTATAAGACCCAACGCCAGTGGTAAAAATACATTTTAATGAACCAAAATATACCATCATAAAATCGTGTCTCGATCACAAAACAATCTAATAAATAACAGGAATACAGTGATCACTTCCCAATTTAGTACACAATCAAATACCTTATGCCTAGCATAATACAAACTGCCATAAATGCTCAATGCCAAGGTAAGCTCTCTGTTTATAGAACTGTTTGTTTTTTAGCATTGTATAGCATAAAGCTTTCACCGGAGCAAAATTTTGCAACGTTGGACTCGCATCGTAGAAGTCATTCTTAACAGTAGTTAGAAGACAGAGCCCAGCACAAAATTCATGTTAGGTATATATTTGAAACAAAATATATAGAAACAATGTAAAAAATATAGGAGTGCTGTTGGGATTTACGAACGTGGGATTTTCAAAGCGACGCAAATCCAATCATCTTTTTCACTAATGACGACTGATTCTGTTATATATGATATAATTATAGTTAAGCATGAGTGCGATTTTTATGCGTACACTTGGATTGTTCATCTAACCAATCGGTTCACTACCTCGAAACCGATGTCCGCCTGCAAATAACAATTTACCTTAAGTTTACAGTCACAATTTGCGAACCAAAAACACGTAATCGCGGTAGGGACCGTAGTGTTATGATTTAAGCTTGCAATTTAATGATGCTTTCATACATTAATATACAATGTCAATGTTATACCACGATAGTATTAAATCCTAATGCATACCTGCATATGCTTTATTTTGCGGCGAATTGTGACAGCTTTGAGCATAGCAATAAAATTTACCCCAGTCCTGCATATCAGGTCGGTCGCAGGTTGTTTCGGGGGAAATAAAACACAGATCCCCGAAATAACAATTAAAAATACTTAATACGTTTCCGTGGAGTTGCTGTGAATTCTCAGTGTTGACAATGATCATTTGAAGATAGGAACTTGTGCTATATTCATATTGATCGGAATAACATAAGGCTGCTTTTACCGCTATTTATAGGAATTTTGAGCATATAAATGCGCATTCCATGTCGGCTTTGTGTGGCTTTCAACGATCGCACAGTTTTCGCGCACAATACTTAACAATATAATTTTGTTTAGCATTTGGCTATACTAGATAGTTTAATACACTGGTGGTAAGCATATCAGTTAACTCTGATAAAGAAGCAGATGTAACTGGACGTTAGGTTTCAGTTTACTTAATTAGGACACCATCGTCCATTGTGATACCTTGTGCTTGAACAAAAGCTGCCATTTACCGTCTAGTCCGCTTATTCAGGCGACCCTCGGTTGATAGTTTCCAGACCACACTCTCGTTACTCGGCGTTCCAGCACCCCAGACTCAAGCGGTCTGTAGCACAGGTCGCATTGAGCTCCCAAACAAGGTACACTGTGTTTGTATTTTACGCTTCATAGAGTGACACAATACTCATGGGGGCAAAGACCCTGGGGATGGGGATGTTCCTCCACAAATATGCCTGGGGACGGCGATGTAGGTCGTCCCCGCCCAGTAATATGACAGGTGGATTAACAGTAAATATAGATATATGTCAGCGGGATGGTCAGATGGACATTTAGATCAGCCTTCTAAAATCAGCTAAGTTGATCAAGCGTGTATATGCTTGCACAACTGCTATAAATATATTAAGTGCATGCTGGTAACAGTTATGGTTACCTACACGCACATAACAGCACGATAGTTGTAAGGTGGTATACACCCCGCCACATCAGATTTTTGGAACATACTGTGCTCCGCCCTCCGCCCCCCTCACCAAATTGTTTGACGTACCGCGTCCCGTTCCCGTCTAATCTTTTTCGTAGTTGTGCTCTTCAGGTTGCTCTTAATAATATATATTATAAACATAAGAATTAGCTGTTGGGTTAAGCAATTAGCGTTTTATAGTAGTAATAGTTAAATAGTGCATGTTCTCGTACGGCCAGACAGACGTCGAAAACAGTATTACAGCTTGATGGCTGTGACAAAAAATGAATACGCCATTAATTTTAAATCCAGCTATGTTCCAAACTAAGCACTAAATGCAACAATTGTCGCATCTTTAATTAGCAGTACATTACGTAAAAAAATTAATTGCTACTGAACATTTCATTATTCATTCGACAATAAATGTATGAATCAAATCAAACTGCTATAAATCCGTTGATTTATTATTGCATGAGTTTAGATTGATCTCCATAAAGAACAGCTTATATACATAGTCACGACAACAAATTATTGCAAATAAATATAATGTGCAAAAATGATCGAATGCAACAACGTTTAGCTTATAATATTTTTTTGCATTTTTAATTCAATATGTGTTGGTCGTTTTAATCTTTTGATCACTACCGTCAGGGTGTGATGTTTTCATATTTTATCAGAATGTTCGTTTCGAGCCTTGTTCTGTAGCTCTACTGTGGTTTATAAAGATAGCACTTTGCAAGTTTGCACTCTGGCGTTCGTTAACAAAACAAAAGTAGCATGTCGAACTCATTTAAACAATCCAAATTTAAATTGAAACAAAACTGTGTCGTTGTAACTGAACGTGTGACAAGTACAAGACTCAAGATATTAGTCGTTTGTGAATGCATAGCTCGCCTAAAGATCAAGAGGACCCTGTGAACGATAAAAGTGTACCTTATGGCAAGTCACAGTCTCAGTTATACCATGTATGGACACATGGACCGAGGTCCGAAGCACAAGGGTGTAGCCACCAATCCTCGGGAGAGAGGTAGCCGGGGGTGCGGGTGCGGCGCATTCGCCACAGTCCATGTGTTCGGTGTCGACGGCACGATCAGGGGCGGTGGTCGGAAAACTTGGGGGGTGCCAGAGGCCTCGGGTTGACGGAGGGGGAGTAACCACCCATATCCCCTTCTATCAGCATGTATGCTTTTTACGTTGCTGTGGATTAGAAATGACTTCCATATATTGATCGAAGGAAGTAACAGGTTTGTCGTTGTAACACTCTTCTGCTTTGCCCATTATGAAATCCATTGAGTCACGATTATATAACTAGTACTAAAAGCTGCATTGATTCCAAATTTTCAGATGCGAACCGAAGCGACATTTTGAAGACTCGAATCGACCCAACCCGACCGCGATATCGCAGGATACATATTCTCCATTTGCTACACAAAATGTCTGGAATAAAAGCAGCAAAATATGCTTTAAAATTTGTGTTCGCGTTTCAGTATTTTAACATGCACACATACAAATAGAATATACATTGTACTAGGACCAGTTCTGGCCCTAAGGGATCCCAGCTGCACCACGGTTTACTCTGTTGTGGTGCCCGGACAACCCCGGCTTCCACGACTCCCCGGTGATCTACGCGATGACCTAAGGGAACCGCTTAGCTTAGTAGGCTGCCGGCGGGTTAACCAGGGTGTTCGGCCTGGCCCCTATATTGGCCCACGTGTCTAATGGTATGAGGTCCCCCGAGGGAGAGTCAACCCCTAAGCCTGCTCACAGGTAATAAGGCTGACTCGCCTTTCCCTCATAATCCACTTAATCCCCTAAGCGGGGTCCTCTGGTCCTAGCGTGATCCTAATGACTTTCCCCGTTGGTGTGTCTCTTTGCACTTGTCCCGTTACTAATCTTAGAGCGTTGCTCCACCTGAAGCTTAGACTGTAAGCGCGCAAAATTTCTAAAGGGCCTAGTCGAAGTATGTTTTCTAAATTTTGATCATCATCCTCTAAATTCTGATTACTTATGATAGCACAGGGGCACTGAGGCGGAGGCCCAGTCCCTTGGAGGTTTTATCTATAATCACGAATGTTGCCTACCTTGATAAGAGCGGCGCAAAGCGACGATTATGCGGAGGGCATTTGTAGCGGGAGCGTCTTAGTCAAGTAAAGCAAAACATGGACAGAATGCGGGGTGCAAGGTGGGATGCTTGCTTGGGCCTAAAAATGGAGAAGCGGGTGAGCTTGCGTTAGCGAATTAACTCGACGGGGCACGGGGGTGGATAGCTTGGTCGCAGGGCCACGATGCTGAATTTAGTTCAAAGGTCCTGAGGGATTTCTGTTGAAAATAGTTTCTGAGAGTCCACTAGGGCAGA
>JASANE010002473.1:0-25338 GCA_030248225.1 Trileptium ribeirensis | reverse complement strand
GTACTTCGTTCAGTTACGTATTGTTGAACTATAAAGATAGTTTATTTTTAAAATAAAAAACTCGACTATCAACCAGTTGTCGTCGAACTATGAGCTGAATATGGGTGAAAATTGGGATTAAGACTGAATCGGGGGCATTCAGTTCACCAAGACTGATTTCTAGCCAAAGAATTTATCAACTCTGATACGGTACATGCGGTTTTGATCGATCTCCTATCCATCCGTATATCCTCTCCTCTGCCCGTCTGGAGGTTCTATTAAAAACTCGTGATGTTTTAGATCCAAGTAGATGATAGGTTTTTGTATCATCTTTTTTGTCAAAACTTATTGGTTTCAATTAGGTTTGCATTGATTTTTTCAGTTTATTATTTTATTGCTAATTTTACAAAATATTATTAACGCATATAAATATTATACAATATGTATATCTAAAAACGTTTGCACGCAAACGCAGTGGGAACAATAATACAGGTTAGTACTAGAACGCCATTTTTAGGTTAAACTTAATCCTTAGACTTAGGCCTAGGATCACGGTGCGGTTGGGGGAACGATCGGCGGAAAGACCACAAAATAGCTTTTTAGGATTATTGTGTTAGGCTTATTTAGGATTTTAGGATTATTGCTTTTTAGTACCTATTTTGATATGTATTAGTATAGTACCATGGAATCGTAGTCGAAGCAAATAATCTCCTTCCCGGCCCGAGACCCTGGTCTATATTCCTGACTGGACCCCAATTCCCCTCCCCCACGCACGCCGGCTCCCTGAGAAACCTCGGAGCAGCAGCATATATGCTGTCCCAGTTGTAAATGGGTTGGTTTTACTCTGGTCCCCATCGTTAAACTTGGTCTTGTCCCACCTGTCAAGAGTCCTAAAAAGCAATAATCCTAAAATCCTAAATAAGCCTAACACAATAATCCTAAAAAGCTATTTTGTGGTCTTTCCGCCGATCGTTCCCCCAACCTCACCGTGATCTAGGCCTAAGTCTAAGGATTAGTTTAACCTAAAATCACGTTCTAGTATATTATTGTTCCCCTGTGTTTGTACAGTGCGACGTTTGTACATATTGTATAATATTTATATGCGTTATAAATTGTTTATTAAATTAGCAATAAAATAATAAACTGAAAAAATCAACCGAACCTAATTGAAACCAATAAGTTTTTAGACAAAAAGAATAAATTGAGAAACCTATAGTATACTTGGATCTAAAACATCACGAGTTTTTAATAGAACCTCCAGACGGCGGGTATAAAAAAAAATGAATAGGTAGACGAGGAAAACCGTACCGTTTCGGTTAAATTCTTGGCTAGAAATCAGTCTTGGTGAACTGAATGCCCCGAATTGCAGTCTTTAATCCCAATTTTCACCCATATTGTCCATAGTACAAACAACAAGACTCATTTCATAGTCGAGTTTTTTATTTTAAAAATAAACTATCTTTATAAATGGTTTACAAAAGTTTAAAAATGATATGTATGTGTGTCAAAGATATTTTATTTTACACACACACTCACATATATATCCGTATAAATTACATGTTTACATTTATATATATATATATATATTTGTATATTTGTATATATATGTATATATATAACATATATATATATAACAAATATACTTCAAATGTATATTTGTATACATATATGTATATATAACATGTTGTACGGACTGTTGTAGGTAACTAACATTTGGAAAAAAATCCTACAATAAATTTTTAATAGTGTTTAACCAGCACTAAGTCCTATTTCCGTGCATCAATCTATCTTCAGCGGTAAATTTGGGTAAACACCTGTTTTTCCAAAAAATTTATTGGGTGGCATCGCTGAAATTGAAAATTAAATACTTCGAAAAAAATCAGGTTGGCTGTGTACCTGGGACCGTGGGTAACTGTGAAGCCTAAAATAAATTTAAATCATTCGTCAGATTCAAAAGTCTTAAACCTTATCCGTATCATCAGATAGTGGTTAGAGCGCCTGCTTCATAATCGTGAAGTCAGGGGTTCGAATCCAGTGGTCGCGCTAATCTCCTTAGGCAAGGGACTCAGCCACAATTGCTTCGCAGTACCTATGCGTTAAACAGGTACTAGACTTTGGTATAGGCGGATAAGATGATGGGTGGTGTAAAGGGCAATCGTCATGGCCAGCCTACACACAATGCTTCGGCATAATAACCCGGATTGTCACCTAGTGCCAATTGCATGTTTATCCGATTTTTATCCGACTATCATCAGATAAAATACAATCTGACCAAACCAAACGAACATACAATTTCGCTTTTGCCCAATTCTTTCCGCGTTCGATACGACGTACGTGCCGAATCAAGGTTTGTTTGTAACGTGCCAATGGAATCACGAAGGGATCTAACAACAGAACAATAGATCAGAAATAAACGTGGCCCTATACAAAAAGCAAGCAAATGTTTCGCTCGATGCACAAAATCACAAATTACACAAATTACTTGTTCTGTGAAGGAACTGTGAAGAGGTGCCCGTACAGGAACGCTGCGTTCACACGATCAAAACTGATTACTCAAAATTTGGAAAAGATGTTGATCAAATAAGCTTGAACGTGTGAACTCATGTTTAATCCATGTTCAACTACTATTTACAGTTTGATCATACGGCATGTCAGATTTGTTAAAGATAGAGGTTTGCCTATTCGACCAGTCCTTTATATTGTTCCCCATCATCCAAAAAACAATATTGTCATTTCTGTAGCTGATACGAATAGAATACCAGTAAATTAAGCGTTTGCGGCAGTTACATTTAAAAAACGATCGAAAAACATATTCCACAGCCTGATCACCAAGTCAAATGCAATTTCTTAGGTCTTTGCTACAAAAATTTCTCGGATTTCACCTATTGGTATCGGATGATATAATTTTGGTTCTAACTAGGAATTCTGCTGCAAATTAGACACTTCGCTAAGGATGCTTGATTCCTACATTTACATTCAGAGAAAACACTTAACATCATTTGCTGCCGGTACACAATGTAATGCAAGGGTGTAGCCAAGGCTGTGCCGGAATTTGTGCCCACTCTATGAAAGATGACACAAAAGCGTGAACCCATGTTAGTATATGCCAAGTGCGTTTAAGCTATGCCCCACTAAGCAAATCCGGTGGTCCAGAGGTGGAGAAATTTCTGGCTGCACCCCACTAAGCCAATCCGATAGCCCAGTGGTGAGGAAATTTCTGGCTGTGTCCCACTAAACAAATCCGGTAGTCCAGCGGTGGGGAAATTTCTGGCTGTGTCCCAATAAGCAAATCCGGTATCCCACTGGTGGAGAAATTTCTGGAAGTATTCCACAAAGCAAATCTGGTAGCCCAGTGGTAATGAAATTTCTGGATACGCCCACTAAGCAAATCCGACAGCCCAGTGGTGGGGAAGTTTATGGCTGCGCCCCTGCTGTTATAGTTGCTACATATATTGGTAACTAAAAATCAACTATTGCACGCGTAGTTTAGTGAGTAAAGGCATGTTCCCACGCTCAAACGTTTTGCTCAAATTTGGACAATAATTTTTAAAGCAAAATATTGCGATATTTCAAAATTTGAGAGCAAAATTTGAGCTCAAATCATTTTCAGGTTTGTTCAATATCGTCGATGATTGGCTACAGGAATACACTTGAAAAGTTTCAACTGTGTTCACACGTTCAAACTTACCAAAAAAATTATAAAAACATGCTTTCAAATTTTGATCAACATTTGAACAAAATCTGAGCTCAAATTTTGATCAAATTTTGATCTGAGTGCTTTAGTTATTTTACTTTACTAGTTTTTGGCTTATGTTCAATGCAAATACGTGATTCAGAGTGTGTATCAATGTTGTCATTCATTTTTGAAGCAAATCTTCGTTGTTTTCTGTTATATTACTAACTATTAAGTTCTCCCAATCGTTTTCCTTTTGGCTGTTTGGGTAATCCTACGGTATATTTGGCGACATCCACAGCCCCTACCCCCCCCCCCCCGCCCGCCGTCTCCGAGTTTTAAGAATGTTCGACTGCGTCCTACGACTTCAAAAGCCTTGAGGTTCTCTGGGGGTTTGTTTGAACGTATACTGCTTAAAGAAACATAATGAAATGATTTTCACGGTAGTTGAAAATTCGCAGACCGAGTAGTTTCTGTATGTTTTGTATTTCCAACTAGAGTAGCTAGTGGGGCCTTGGATCATTTAATTAAGATTACATAACTAGTGCATATAAATCACGATGTAGCTATTAATGGCCATACTTCAACAATCGATGATCGGATCGTTTCACATACGGCTCAAAATGTTCCTCTTGATGTGTTCTAGCGATCTCGACGTAAACACGTATTTACCCATCTACAGCTCGTCTTATTTCTACTGCTAAATCACGTTTTTGGCCTTTTGCGTTATGTAAGTTTGATATTATTTGCAATAAGAATATGTGCGCAGCAGATTAAGCAATTTTATTGAAGTGACTTTAAGTAAAATTCTACTTTAGGCTCGGCATTCTACTCGAGCCATCGGTCACGAACGAGAACTGTTGAATTATCATTAAAAATTGATGTTTAGTTCGATACAGCGTTTTCGGCCTTGATTGAGCTGAGGAAGAAAAATCTGAGAAGGGGCCCACCATCTTTTCAGTATAGTCCTCATAGTCTCTGGAGCCCCAATCATCTCTTACCCCAAAAAAGATCTCTTCGAGATCAGGGTCGCCCTTTTAGCGCCGCATTTTCGGTATCATTTGTACGAAATTATAAGTAAAGATACATTTGTAATTTGTGATAGCATAAGTTACCTGACAACCCTGTGTAGTGTCATTTTTAATATTTTTCCAGTGGACCTGGTATTCCTGTTTTGTGGAAAATTTAGTTCAAAATTTCATCGAATTTTAGTTCCTTTCCCGTGACACACGTACGATTTTCGTCAGAGCTAATATTAAAATGATGTTCATGTTTGCTTTAAAATAGCTGATACTTCTAGTGTCTTTCACTAAAATCCAACCATAACTTAATTTACAGCGGTGAATCCATGGCTTCAAAACTGTAATAATTGGGCTACACTGCTTAACTTTAAAATGAGACCTTTAGTCATAGATTGGAAAAGTAAGCAGTTAATTATTTAATATTATTGACATACTGAACCTGTCTCTTGGTCGTACATAAAAACCGACACGGTGTCGGGCACTGACATATCATTTGTTATTACTGCGACGGTAGTTGGGTTTTCGTCACTTAGCGACGCTTTTGAATTTTCAGAGAATGAAAAAAAATTTTGGCAAAGAATGAAAAAAACACTAAACTCACCGCAGTTCACGTCGAATATCTTCGCGACCTTCTTTAGACGACTGTGTGAGCAATGACCGTGAAAGATCTGATAGTTGCCAATGTAGTTGGTTGAGTGTTGAAATATCGTTCTGAATTTCCTAAAATAAAAATGACAAAATAAATATCAAAGAGGTTTAGGAATATTTTTGGCAAATCAAGATTATATAAATTTATTTGGAAATATTTTATGATATCTAATAAATATTATGAGTAGAACTCGTATCACTTAGCAAGCTGTAACTTACCAGTTCAGATAAAATGTTAAATTTTACCCTTAAACTATGACATATAGACGCTTATAATTGGATATACGCGCTTTTAGTTCAAAAAAATATCATAGTTTGAAAACCATATTGTGAGGATATGATTGAGCCATATTTTTTCTACGATATTTTGACGTGTAGCCTATTCAGAGTAGTAGAAATTTTTGAGTAAAACAAAAGCAACAGTGCTACTATTAAAAGTTTGTTCACACGTTCAAACGTTTTATTACGATTACTGCTTCATTTAGAACAAAATACAAAATTTGAGCACGAAGTTTGATAAAATTTTGACCAAATTTTGTGCAAAATTGGACCGAAATTTAATGGTGAGGCGTTGTTAAAAATGTCACGAATCGTGATATTTCAAAATTTTTGGTAAAATTTTGAGCATAAATAATTTTGACCAAGATATTGTGCAAAATTCGATCGAAATTTAATGGCGAGGCGTAGTTAAAAATGTCACGAATCGTGATATTTCAAAATTTTTGGTAAAATTTTTGAACATAAATAATTTTGACCAAGATATTGTGCAAAATTCGATCGAAATTTAATGGCGAGGCGTAGTTAAAAATGTCACGAATCGTGATATTTCAAAATTTTTGGTAAAATTTTTGAACATAAATAATTTTGACCAAGATATTGTGCAAAATTTGATCGAAATTTAATGGCGAGGCGTAGTTAAAAATGTCACGAATCGTGATATTTCAAAATTTTTGGTAAAATTTTGAGCATAAATAATTTTGACCAAGATATTGTGCAAAATTTGATCGAAATTTAATGGCGAGGCGTAGTTAAAAATGTCACGAATCGTGATATTTCAAAATTTTTGGTAAAATTTTGAGCATAAATAATTTTGACCAAGATATTGTGCAAAATTTGATCGAAATTTAATGGCGAGGCGTAGTTAAAAATGTCACGAATCGTGATATTTCAAAATTTTTATTAAAATTTTGAGCATAAAAAATTTTGACCAGATTTTGTGCAAAATTGGACCGAAATTTAATGGTGAGGCGTAGTTAAAAATGTCACGAATCGTGATATTTCAAAATTTTTGGTAAAATTTTGAGTATAAAAAATTTTGTCCAGCTTTTGTGCAAAATTGGACCGAAATTTAATGGTGAGGCGTAGTTAAAAATGTCACGAATCGTGATATTTCAAAATTTTTGGTAAAATTTTGAACATGAAAAATTTCAAGAGATCTTCTTTTTTTCTGATTGGTTAAGGTAATACGTAATTCGCTATAAACGCTTAAACAGTGTTCTCACAGATTTAAAAAAATGAATTTAAAATTTGAATCAAGCTTTAATTATAATGTGAGGAATTTTGATCAAAATTTGAGCTAATAGTGTGAACGCAGATTTAAAAAGCTGATTTCGAAAAAGTGGTAAAAGTTTAATAGCAGACAAAACGATGGGATACCGTGTGTTGGTTGCATAGGGAGGGTATTATATATTGAACTGAACAATTCTACTATAAGCATACATGCTCATAGGTGGGATTGTCCTCCCTCCCGGGGCTCGGAGCAACACCCTTGCGCCCCAAGGCACCCGGTATCTCCCTGGGACTTCGGAGCTCGCTCATGTATGACGATGATAATTGCGGAAGAATCTGCCTAAATAACATTCCATTAAAAGTCCCCCTAGATTGAAAAAAGGAATTGCTTTACGCGTACAGCATTCCAGCAATCTGTTCCTACATCATAGATGTCGAGCGAGATGGAATAAAGGGTTATTCCCCTAAGGGTAAACCCCCTCCCTGCTTCAGCCAAAAAGTTACTCCTGAATGCTCCGTACCCTGCACGGCCCTGATGCGCACGAAAAAAATTTACCAAAATTTGGCAACAATAGGGTAAAAATTGGCAAGGAAAAACTTATTGCACATTGGCAAAATTAAAGAAATTTTGAGTTCCTGGGAATCAAAATTTTTTTAATTACACCTTCCCTACCTGACTAACCTCTATCCGAAGGCCTCACACCCGGGACCATCTACCCTTTCCCCCTCCACGCCCACAGAGCTTCGACACCTATATCCTACACCATTACCAAAATGACAACACCTACACCAGTTAATCACTTTCATACCTGGATTCGGGTATTGGGCTTCGCTGGCGCTAGGTTGCTAAGAGCTATCGTTGGTGATTCCGATGAGATGTTGTCAATTTTTTGCTCAGTTTCACTGAGCAAGTCCCGAAACTCGTCGTGCGAACGCTGATAGCGCTGATGACATTCGAAGTTTTCGGTGCTTTGTTTCAGTTGACGCTGAAAAAAACAAGCTGAAGAAAAGAAACTTAATTGTTAATTTGCAAGAAAACTTGCATTTCAGAAACGAACAGTGACAGCAGCCACCTATGAATCTAATAGGTTTTAGCAAATTTCAGCCGGAAAATACGCTTAACAAAAAACTTGCATTTCAGAAACAAACAGCAGAAAACAAATCTCAATTATCGCGGCCTCAATTAGAAATAAATCTAAATGGAAGTCATTCATAGAGATACGACGCACTCGTTTGTAGGTTTAATTTTTAAATTTTTTCCATGTCAAACATAAGTTACAGCAGCCTCTATGAATTTAACAGGTTTAACGCAGTTCAGCCAGAAAATACGCTTAAACGCTATCACTGGGACATATATTTTGAGTAAATAAAACAATTATTTATGGAATATGTTAAATACGATAGCACATAAGAGTTGAGAGATCATTTTGAGTCGTTTGAGGCGACTACTGCAGTTACCAAGTTTACCAAGCCAAACGTATTGCACACGTTTGTATACCCCTGAAAAGCGATCAATACACTGGAACAAGTCCTGTAAGAGGGGATCCGGACGCCCGAGTTTTGGTTAATTTCTATAACCGGTTCACCCATTTTAACCCCATTTTTTCGCATAAAATTCACTAACTGTAAAATATTCTGATCGCAACTCCCCTTAACAATCATTTTTGGACAGATTTACGCGCCTGGGTAAATATTTGCGGAAATTAGATGGTCCCGCTGGGACCGATGGGTTAACAGTTGCATATCAGATCTCTAACTGATGTGAAATTGAAGATATCAGTAGTTCGGGAACGATAGCATTTTTCTAAACATAACCTAAATCTCGATTGTACATATTTACTTTTTGGATGACAGCAAATCGCACCTAATCGAGATCATTTAACGTTTTTGCGTCGGGCCGAAGTGAAAGACCAACTACGTTGTTCGCTATCATACATTAAACCTAAGCATTAGCCTTAGCCTAGACTGTACAGATTATATGAGTCTTTACACTAAACTTTAAGTTACAATGTGCAGTGACTACACACACTTATTTGTGAACGCTGAATTAATTATGTCTAAAGTCGACGTTTACCGCCCAGGATGTTGGTGAACAAAGCTGCTCATTTCTCTAACCGTATATTTGACAACCGCTAAAACTGGGCAGAACGACGCCCGCCGGGCATCGTTGGGCTCGCCCCGACCAGGCGAGTCGAATGAGGGGCGATACCCCAGTCCCACGGGCAATATGTGAGGAAGTGTTAAAAAGCTTTCAATAGAGAGAGTGTCGGCTGCGGCGAGTGTGCTTTAGGCGGACGTCCTAAGTTAACGGATGAAAGGGCGGAGACCCGCCGGATATTTTTGAAGAAGTCTTGACGTGTTGAACGCAATGAGGGGCGATTTGCCCACCTTGGAGTTGGGAATAAATTTCGAGTATTTTGTACCCACCCTTAGTTAGTGCTCCATACTAGGGCGGCGGGTTGTGGCAGGCTAGCGGCAAGTCTGGCGGAGGCCCGCCGTACATCGTTAGACTCACCGAAAGTAGGCGAATAGAATAAGAGGTCGCATGTGTACACTTAGAGTCAAGAATCAGGCCCCATACATTATTTAGCCCAAATAAAATTGATAGTTTTGATCCTGAACACTACTGAACCAATGCTCTAACCTGAGTACTCGATGGCATCCCATTCCTGGACGGTTGCGACATCCCCGCAGTGAGTGCCACTATCCTTTTCCTATAACTGCACCTCATCGAGGAGCCGTTTCTAGGTCTGGCCGCCTACGTTCATCCTCATAACGAATCCTGGACACGCAAGCGCCGGCACACATTTAACATCGATCACGACATGCAAAGGCAAAACATAATAGGCCAAAACATTAATAAACCAAAAAAGTCGTTTGGATCAATTTTCAAAGCATTAGTAAGCAAAATAGCAATAACCAGAACAATATTATAAATATAACCCTGGCACCATACAGTATATATTGTGAGTTTTTCGTCGTTTGGATCTCCGAAAGCCCTACGGGTGTCCAAATAAATCGCGTTCAATTGGAGACGAAATTAAGCGATTTTAGCACCAAAGTCCTGGAAAAGCACGTAACGGGCCGGAACAGTCGTGTTACATATGTACTCGAGACCTGTTAAACCGGTGTTTGAAACAGCAAGCTAATGGCTTTCATTCTTTTATGCCAGTGGCAAATGCAATGATACCATTACGGACAGGATTTCAATCAGAAAGCTCTGGTCAACAACAAACAACAAAACAGCAAAGTATACATTATTAAAGTAAAATATAGTAAAGTAAATGTAAAAAAAGATATGGAAAGTATAGTATTAAATATTAAAACCAGGTTGAATAATTAAAATGGCGTTTTTACATTGAGTGGTATCTGACTGAGTTCGTTCTGTGATCCAGGACGTGCATTTGTACAAACTAGAAACATTACCTAAACGAGAATTTGGAAAATCAACTTTGAACATTTGAAAATTGTGTTTAGCTGTTTTTTGTTGTAAAAATCAGCTTTAAAACATATTTGTTTCAATTAGTTTATTATAAACTGAACAATGTTTTTTTCAGTCATATCAGTGACATGCGCTATTTCATTTACTAAAATGTCGAAAACAAGCAATGCGCTGAACTCCTTACCAACTTACTTTTCAATGTTTTCGCTCACCAAAAATTATATGATCAATCAAAACCCTGTACGGCTCACCTGAACTTTCATTCAGTCGCTAAAATATCAAAAACAAGTGTTTGATGCACACCGCTCATTAAGTGAATCCGAGTGCACAATTACAGTTGTATAATCAAACCTGGCCACAAATTTATTGTAACCAAAATTTTATTTTCAAATTCCGATTACACATAATTACAAAGGCGTTGGCCAACCCTAAATTTTAAAATACTGCCAACGAGACCAATGCAAAAAGCCACTTGCAATTCTTGCGTTTTGTGTTTTAATAAGGATTCCAAAAACGTTTTGATTGTTGCTTTGCTTTACACGTTTAATTTAACTAAAATTATTAAAATATATATTTAAAATTAAACTTATGAACTAAAAGAATCTGTTTCTATATGAGTTCGCCCGAGGATTTACCATTATATTTAGTACAATTTTGTCGCCAAAATCTTGAAATGAACGAGATTCGCGAATTTCAATGGAAAACATACTTGGGATTATCAAGCAATCGCTCCATTGTGAGCGTGGAATGTGTAATTGGATTAACACAACTTTGTCAATGAACTTTCTATTATTAGTTCAATAGGTGTTAATGAAGTCGCACAACTCGGTTTGATTATTATAAAAAATATTAGAGTGCAACAATTCTGAGAAATATTTTTGGTATTCACTTGACATCTTAAGTAACGCTGTGTTAAGCAAAATATAGAAGGGAATTTAGAACATTTTATAGCCCATTGGAAAAAATTAGGTAAAACATATATTTTTTAATTTAAGTTCCAAAAAGTTTAAAATATTCAAAAATAAGTTTAAAAATTTCAACTAAAAATGAAAAACATTGGTTAGTGCTCGCTGCTCTAATATAAATAGCTTGTTTTCGGGTCGTCGCGCAACAGTTTGTTCAATGCTAGTCAAAATGTAAATAAATTCATGAAGTAAAATGTTTAAATAACACAAAATATACTTCGATATTTTGCGATGTTTGCTGTAATCGTTCCAATGATTCTTTGGCACTTCTTTTAATAGCTTCATCACTACTGGAGTCGACTAAACTTGTTAATATTTCGATGTGATGTTGCTTCTCGGAATAATAGTCGCTTCGCAAATCCTAAAACATTTTGTTTTAAAAATTAAATCAATATCAAAATTGATTTATTTTAGTAGAAAGTAACTCGTTACAGATAAATAAGCTTATTTTTGATGAATGCCTGCTTCGGCAGCTCAAAGGCAAAGACGATGGCGTCTGGTCGAATCGCGCATATGAGCACAGGCCTGTAATTTGTCTCGTTGTACCGGTGTTTGGATTCTATGGACGATAAAGTGACCAATATTATAGATCCCGCATTGTAACGATTTTACCGCCCGCCAATCTGGTTTTCTATTTTCAAGCTAATAGGTCACTTGTACCGGTGTCGGATTCTATGGACGATAAAGTGACCAATATTATAGATCCCGCATTGTAACGATTTTACCGCCCGCCAATCTGGTTTTCTATTTTCAAGCTAATAGGTCACTTGTACCGGTGTCGGATTCTATGGACGATAAAGTGACCAATATTATAGATCCCGCATTGTAACGATTTTACCGCCGGCCAATCTGGTTTTCTATTTTCAAGCTAATAGGTCACTTGTACCGGTGTCGGATTCTATGGACGATAAAGTGACCAATATTATAGATCCCGCATTGTAACGATTTTAGCGCCCGCCAATCTGGTTTTCTATTTTCAAGCTAATAGGTCACTTGTACCGGTGTCGGATTCTATGGACGATAAAGTGACCAATATTATAGATCCCGCATTGTAACGATTTTACCGCCCGCCAATCTGGTTTTCTATTTTCAAGCTAATAGGTCACTTGTACCGGTGTCGGATTCTATGGACGATAAAGTGACCAATATTATAGATCCCGCATTGTAACGATTTTATCGCCCGCCAATCTGGTTTTCTATTTTCAAGCTAATAGGTCACTTGTACCGGTGTCGGATTCTATGGACGATAAAGTGACCAATATTATAGATCCCGCATTGTAACGATTTTACCGCCCGCCAATCTGGTTTTCTATTTTCAAGCTAATAGGTCACTTGTACCGGTGTCGGATTCTATGGACGATAAAGTGACCAATATTATTGATCGTGCATTGTAACGATTTTACCGCCCGCCAATCTGGTTTTCTATTTTCAAGCTAATAGGTCACTTGTACCGGTGTCGGATTCTATGGACGATAAAGTGACCAATATTATAGATCCCGCATTGTAACGATTTTACCGCCCGCCAATCTGGTTTTCTATTTTCAAGCTAATAGGTCACTTGTACCGGTGTCGGATTCTATGGACGATAAAGTGACCAATATTATAGATCCCGCATTGTAACGATTTTACCGCCCGCCAATCTGGTTTTCTATTTTCAAGCTAATAGGTCACTTGTACCGGTGTCGGATTCTATGGACGATAAAGTGACCAATATTATAGATCCCGCATTGTAACGATTTTACCGCCCGCCAATCTGGTTTTCTATTTTCAAGCTAATAGGTCACTTGTACCGGTGTCGGATTCTATGGACGATAAAGTGACCAATATTATAGATCCCGCATTGTAACGATTTTATCGCCCGCCAATCTGGTTTTCTATTTTCAAGCTAATAGGTCACTTGTACCGGTGTCGGATTCTATGGACGATAAAGTGACCAATATTATAGATCCCGCATTGTAACGATTTTACCGCCCGCCAATCTGGTTTTCTATTTTCAAGCTAATAGGTCACTTGTACCGGTGTCGGATTCTATGGACGATAAAGTGACCAATATTATTGATCGTGCATTGTAACGATTTTACCGCCCGCCAATCTGGTTTTCTATTTTCAAGCTAATAGGTCACTTGTACCGGTGTCGGATTCTATGGACGATAAAGTGACCAATATTATAGATCCCGCATTGTAACGATTTTACCGCCCGCCAATCTGGTTTTCTATTTTCAAGCTAATAGGTCACTTGTACCGGTGTCGGATTCTATGGACGATAAAGTGACCAATATTATAGATCCCGCATTGTAACGATTTTACCGCCCGCCAATCTGGTTTTCTATTTTCAAGCTAATAGGTCACTTGTACCGGTGTCGGATTCTATGGACGATAAAGTGACCAATATTATAGATCCCGCATTGTAACGATTTTACCGCCCGCCAATCTGGTTTTCTATTTTCAAGCTAATAGGTCACTTGTACCGGTGTCGGATTCTATGGACGATAAAGTGACCAATATTATAGATCCCGCATTGTAACGATTTTATCGCCCGCCAATCTGGTTTTCTATTTTCAAGCTAATAGGTCACTTGTACCGGTGTCGGATTCTATGGACGATAAAGTGACCAATATTATAGATCCCGCATTGTAACGATTTTACCGCCCGCCAATCTGGTTTTCTATTTTCAAGCTAATAGGTCACTTGTACCGGTGTCGGATTCTATGGACGATAAAGTGACCAATATTATAGATCCCGCATTGTAACGATTTTACCGCCCGCCAATCTGGTTTTCTATTTTCAAGCTAATAGGTCACTTGTACCGGTGTCGGATTCTATGGACGATAAAGTGACCAATATTATAGATCCCGCATTGTAACGATTTTATCGCCCGCCAATCTGGTTTTCTATTTTCAAGCTAATAGGTCACTTGTACCGGTGTCGTAGATCTTGGCGATAGGGTAAGTGACCAATATTATAGATCCCGCATTGTAACGATTTTACCGCTCTTTTTGTTTTTTCCGCCTGTTTGGTTTTTTTTTTTTATGGTAGTTGGTTTGTTTGGCCGTGTGGGATTCTGGATGGACGATAAAGTGACCAATATTATAGATCCCGCATTGTAACGATTTTACCGCCCGCCAATCTGGTTTTCTATTTTCAAGCTAATAGGTCACTTGTACCGGTGTCGGATTCTATGGACGATAAAGTGACCAATATTATAGATCCCGCATTGTAACGATTTTACCGCCCGCCAATCTGGCTTTCTATTTTCAAGCTAATAGGTCACTTGTACCGGTGTCGGATTCTATGGACGATAAAGTGACCAATATTATAGATCCCGCATTGTAACGATTTTACCGCCCGCCAATCTGGTTTTCTATTTTCAAGCTAATAGGTCACTTGTACCGGTGTCGGATTCTATGGACGATAAAGTGACCAATATTATAGATCCCGCATTGTAACGATTTTATCGCCCGCCAATCTGGTTTTCTATTTTCAAGCTAATAGGTCACTTGTACCGGTGTCGGATTCTATGGACGATAAAGTGACCAATATTATAGATCCCGCATTGTAACGATTTTACCGCCCGCCAATCTGGTTTTCTATTTTCAAGCTAATAGGTCACTTGTACCGGTGTCGGATTCTATGGACGATAAAGTGACCAATATTATAGATCCCGCATTGTAACGATTTTACCGCCCGCCAATCTGGTTTTCTCTTTTCAAGCTAATAGGTCAGTCAAAATACTTTCCACGAAATCTAAGTCAAGTATTCCAAAATTTTTGTAACACCCGATATTCTTTAAAATACAAATAACTATTCCTTGAAATTTTACTGACATTTAAACGATACTTACTACCACTGGTACTACTAGTAGATTACTAAAAAAATTATATTTTGAACTTTTGAATTGAAAAATTTCTCAATACAAATATAATATAAAAATAACTAAAGCTGAGTTCCACCACACGTCAAATGTTTTGCTCAAAATTTGAGCTCAAGTTTTGATAAAACTTTTATCAAATTTTAAGCTCAAATTTTGATCAAGATTTGAAAGCATTTTTGCATTTTAGGTGAATTTAACTGTGTGAACACTGTTCAATCTTTTTAGAGTATTACTTGAGCCAATCAGCAGCAAGGAATAGAATTTAAAAAATTTTTAGCTCAAAATTTGAAATAAAATTTTGAAGAATGGTGATTTACTGTTATTTTTCCGTTACAAATTACCGTCAATATTTGATGAAATTTTGATCAAATTTTTAGCTAAACTTTTGAGCTCAAATGATGAGCTCAAAATTTCAGCAAAATGTTTGATGTGTGGACGCACTTTAAATTACGGCCCAAACTTATTATAGCATGCTCTAAAACAAAAATATCCCATACCTTCAACTGATCGCACAGACTTTGTTTTTCAGCTAACGACGATCGCAACCGTGATAAGTGTTTAAGCTGTTCTTCTCTACGTGAAATGTTAATTTTAACTGATTCAAGCTGTTGGGATTCTGCTTGTGTCGCTGCCAGGCGTTGGGACGATTCGTTGCTAAAATACTGTTTCACCTGGTAAAATTTGGTTTTTCCTAGCGCAGTTGCTGTCACGCTTTTTAGGAGACATGGGCTTCATACTTATGAAAAATAACGGATTAAGGGTTCGTCGGTTTGGTGGGGTCGAGAGGTGGTAGAGGTGTAGAGGTTGAGTGCGAGGCTCAACTTGGGCCAATCTTGGATGCGTTGGACCAAAAACGGATCTCTCTATCTCCAAGCCGAGCCGGCCACATCTTGTTGATCATTCAATAAAAAACATTTGTTAACGGCAATAAAATGGGGGACTGAATTTTAGGTTGATTAATTTATTAATTCCTAAATTTTGACGTTGACAACCACCAGTCGAGGACAGTCGAGGTAACTATATTGCCAATATGTAAATACACTGCATTTGTGGGCATAGATACATTTAGCTGTCACTGATGGACCCAGTGGTGTCCAACGCATTTTGAAGTTCCAGGTTGTAAATTACTGACTTGTGAGGTAAAGTAATATGCAGCTTATACGTCATTTATTTTAAGATGTGTGCACTAGGGCCGGATTTTGCCACAGCCTGCCTCGGCGGTAATGCCCAGTTTGACTAGCCTCAACTAGCTGTTGTGACATTTTAAGAGTCGCGCCAGGCCCTGCAAAATCTAGCTATGAGCCGAGCTGAACTGAGCTATAAACTTGTCACATGGGCCAGCCTATGCTTACGTTATGTAGATTATAAAATGTTTTGCAGCGCAGCTTCTACTTTGGCTTACTGCTTATTTGTTGTAGCTAACTTTGGAACAAAAATATGTTTTACAAAATCTTTAACCCTAGTTTTACGGGTGTTTTGTGTATTCAAGTGTTCAAGTGAGAAACACAAGACAAAAACATGTAAACGATAATCAGGCTGATCTGCAGAGACATGTCTTAGCATTTTAGTTTGCACGGTAGCGAAAATATTGACTTGCAATAAAACGAAAAAAACTGTGGTTCGAAAAAATAGACATTACTTGAGTAAAGAATTTGCCTTTGAGAATGACTGATACAAGTTGCAGATCAATTGGTTATATTTTCTACAAAAATTTTCATACTATGAAGTTCCCTTATAGCATCAAAAACTTTAACTTAATGAAACTGGACGGAAATTGTCATTGCGATGTGGACACATTGCTAAGTACTTCTCCTCTCAGGAATGACTACTGTAAGTTTGCAGGGCAGAGAGTGTAATAAAAGTCGTTCCGTGCCACGAAGTTACCTGGTGGTGAAAAAATGGGCTTCGAAAAATAGCGGAAACGGTGGTTAAGATCGAAAAATATTACTAAAGTAGTGGATTTGATTTTAGGCATGACTAAAACAAGCGGAAGGCCACTCACATATGTAATTAGAAATGCACGAGGCCAGAGGTCACTGAGTGGGGTAGCTGGCGCTGGCAATAGTTCGACAGGTGAAGTACAGCGCCTGCGGCACTGGGGAGTGGCGAACATTAAGGGAAAGTAATATAGCCGCTCTGCCCGCCCCACCCCTATGCGTATGTATATACTTAGTATCACGGAAATTAGTACTAAATAAATACGCTCCGATGGCCAACGCCGTCTATTAACATAAGATACATGACCCAGCCCGGTCAGTGCAAACGTACCGGTCTAGCTCTCAAAATGCGTATCCTGAAAACTTAGCAATATTATGCTAATTTTAAGCATAACTGTTCTAAATATCTTGCAGTGCTTATATTAAGTTTTATTAAATGCTAACTAACATTTAAGCATAATTATACTAAATAATTTAAACATAACACTAAACATATTCTATTAAGCATAAGCATTATCTTTCAGGCTGTATAGTTTACTTTGAAAGAACCGGAATCGACTATGCCAAAACATCACGAACCGGATATGACTGTGTGGCAGAATCCGGTCCTAGGTACACACATGCTAAGGTAAATGACGCATTAGTATGATCGGAAAATATTTTGCACTCAACTTTACGCAAATATTTAACGTACCGGTAGAATTAACGATTTAAGGGATTTATGGGTGGCAGCCTTCCATATCAGGCTAACGCTTAGCCTAAATATTATAGAAAAGATGTGAAGTTTGGACCCATATTTTTCGGTAAGTAGAGTCTTTTACTCATATACTTAAGCAGAACTTGAACGGCTAAGCCTGAAATGAAACAAAAATAGGTGAAAGGAACGATCTGTGCCCGATTACCTAATCGATTCTGCCAGTTTAAGCAGCTGATCATGTTGTTGACGAAGGTCTTCAACCGAGCGTTGAATTGAAGGATAGCCTTCGGCCGATGTTTGTGATCGCATTTCTTTGGAAACCGTCTCAGCTCGACGCAATGACTCGGTAATTGACTGTAAATCGTTGATGTGACGCTAAAAAAATAAACTTCAATTTAATTTCAAAAAATTTGAATTTTGATATTTTTATATGATTCTTCTTGTCAAATTTTTTGTGTCCATTTGTAAGAATTTTTGAGTGAACGGTTTAAAAAATTTTTCCCTGTGTGGATTTGTGTTTCATGTAAAATGTGCGTAGGATCCTAAAATAAAACGATCCACTAATAATGATTATACCAAATCGTGAGTACAATGAAAACCATTTCAACTTAATTAGCTATTATTGTTTATTAAAAGTGTACATGAGTCGCTGAGAAACTTTTGGAAATGCCAAACAAACTTGTTACTTTACTTAAATTATAACAATAAATATATCTGAAAAAGTTCAACAATTACAAAATATTTTCCAACACAACTTTGTTTCATTATTATTATTATTTTTTCCTACAATTTCTACATATTTCTTGGTTTTGGCTTTAAAAACATTTCCTGGAAACTTCATCAAATTTAGATTACAGAAAACGAGCTATGATCACAAGCAGAAGTCAGATTTTCCATGTTTTATACTGCAGATATTTCATTGTTTCCAAGTTTACGATACAAAACTAAGCTAAACTTACCTTAATCGTGGCTAATTTATCAGGGGTTATTGCTTTAACGCTACCGTGATCCCTGGCCCGTTGCAGCTGGATGCCTTCAAGTTCGCCCGACACAATATCAAGTACAGTCCGACAGCGGTTGGTGAAAAGGTCGAATTCTTGATGGGTTTTGGCCCCGCTTTCGTTATCTGACGTTAGAGCCTAAAGCAAACTTAATAATTCAGACTTAACGCTACCGTGATCCCTGGCCCGTTGCAGCTGGATGGCTTCAAGTCCGCCCGACACAATATCAAGTACAGTCCGACAGCGGTTGGTGAGAAGGTCGAATTATTGATGAGTTTTGGCCCCGCTTTCGTTATCTGACGTTAGAGCCTAAAGCAAACTTAATAATTCAGACTTTAAGATATTTCCTCGGGATAGACTCCATGAGAGGCTAACAAATTACTATGAAGTTGAATCCGGGTCACATCGGGAGCGTTATCCAATATTCTAATCTACCATATTAGGAAAACAAATAAGTTTAATAAGTACGTAGCATACAGCTCTTTTAAGGCAGCTCTTTGAATTAAACAAACATGCCGATTAGAGCTAAAACTGGGTTTCAGTTGGTTCAACTAAATTCAGATTTAAAACAAACCACGGCACCGACAGTTAAAGAGTTTTTAACTTCTGAAATATTTGTTTTTCGAAGAGAATGATAGAAGAGATTGATAATAGATTTTCTCACAAAAAGTGATTACATAACCGATTATCCAAATGCTGCAAAATTATAACTCGTTAAAATGTTCTACAACTATTTGGTACAACGACCAAGGCGAAACACAGATGTTTTCTATACATTGTGATTCAGGATCTACAGATATTTTTATATAACTTCTAGTTCCAAATGTATTCACTAAAATCATTTTGCATTCCAAAACCTGAAACATAGAAATCGAATTTGGGCTGAAATAATATATTTTATGATTTGGGTCCAATGATGTATCATTAATCGGGTCAAATCGACCCAATCTAAACCCTTTCCGTACCACCCTACCTTTAGTTTTTCCATCAGGCGTTCATATTTATCAATAACAGGTCGGACGATCAATCCCATCACTGGAAACTCCGCGTAAGTTCACGAGCAGCACCGTAATCGTAAAGTTCCTTAAGTAAAAATTAACTTAGATATACTAGCAGTTTGTCTCATCGCCAAGTTGATGAATTCTGAGTCTGTAATTTTGAGATACGTACACAGCCTGCGTTGTTTTAATAGTTGATGACATCAGTAATATCCACAAAACTCGGGAAGTTGCGGCAATAATTGCTGCTTTCGAGTATTTTGGGACTTTCAGGCCCATTAACCCTGTACCGGAAAAAATATAAAACCGGTGAGTCCTAGCTACAGTTAAGAGGATAAATTGATCTACAAAAACCCCCAATGTGATACATATTTCTCGAGTGGTTCAGAAGATATTACCGTTATCGTTTATGTTGAGCTTTCATTCAAAAACAGATTGATTGTGACCCAGCAGCATAAATAATCACAACAGCGAATACATAGATTGGGCATTGCTCCGCAAAATGAGCCTAATATCACCAATATAGCTCGAGTGGTTCAGGAGATATTGCCATTTTTTGTGTATTTTAGGTCTCTTGGGCTCTATAAAACCTCTTTGGACTCTAATCCTGGCCCCAAAGATTAAATTGTGTGAAAGCTTTATATACGCATTATAATTTTTAATTGTTCTACAAAATGAACGGGCTAAATAACTGCACCAGTTGCTGAGGTACAGCCAAGAATATGTTTTGACGAACCTCTTTTTTGACCCGACCTGATCCCCTTCGACGCTTTTTACGACCTGAAGGAGCTAAAGGACACCACTAGAGATTTTAAGCTTTCGAATGAGCGATCGCCCAGGCAATGATGAGTTACATTTGTGCTCTAAAAAACTCAGAAATGTAAACCGTCGAAATTCACCACTCTGTTAAAAGTGAAAAATCTTTCGCTGGGCTCGTTTTACTCAATACACAGAATTCGATAAGCAATAAAAATAAACAAATAAACAAATAAACAAATAAACATTGTAACGAAATTACTAAAGCTAAATATATACTAAAAATCATAGGATCACCCGGATTTTTAGCTATGAACATGTAAAACAAAATTATCATTAGGATAACGGGATAATCAAGCTTTGTTTTATCTGAAAAGTTTAAAATTTTAACTATCCAAAATATATGAAAACATCTAAACTAATGACTAACTAGTAATACAGCATTGTCAGAGAGCTGTGTGCAGTCACTGACGATATAGCCCAAACTACTAAACGATTATTGCTAAAATCCGTTCATATCCACTAAAATCACGTAACGGACTTTGTCTGAGTATTAGAAAATATCAATCCTCGCTCACCTTGACTTTGCGATACGCGTCCCACTTTTGAGGCGCCGTGTTGCCAAGCCGAGGAGCGCGCCAAGCACTTTGCTCAAATTCGTCAAGCCAACGTAACGGACTTTGTCTGAGTATTGGAAAATATCAATCCTCGCTCACCTCGACTTTGTGATACGCGTCCCACTTTTGAGGCGCCGTGTTGCCAAGCCGAGGAGCGCGCCCTGCACTTTGCTCAAATTCGTCAAGCCAACGTAACGGACTTTGTCTGAGTATTGGAAAATATCAATCCTCGCTCACCTTGACTTTGCGATACGCGTCCCACTTTTGAGGCGCCGTGTTGCCAAGCCGAGGAGCGCGCCAAGCACTTTGCTCAAATTCGTCAAGCCAACGTAACGGACTTTGTCTGAGTATTGGAAAATATCAATCCTCGCTCACCTTGACTTTGCGATACGCGTCCCACTTTTGAGGCGCCGTGTTGCCAAGCCGAGGAGCGCGCCAAGCACTTTGCTCAAATTCGTCAAGCCAACGTAACGGACTTTGTCTGAGTATTGGAAAATATCAATCCTCGCTCATCTCGACTTTGCGATACGCGTCCCACTTTTGAGGCGCCGTGTTGCCAAGCCGAGGAGCGCGCCCTGCACTTTGCTCAAATTCGTCAAGCCAACGTAACGGACTTTGTCTGAGTATTGGAAAATATCAATCCTCGCTCACCTTGACTTTGCGATACGCGTCCCACTTTTGAGGCGCCGTGTTGCCAAGCCGAGGAGCGCGCCAAGCACTTTGCTCAAATTCGTCAAGCCAACGTAACGGACTTTGTCTGAGTATTAGAAAATTCAATCCTCGCTCACCCTGACTTTGCGATACGCGTCCCACTTTTGAGGCGCCGTGTTGCCAAGCCGAGGAGCGCGCCAAGCACTTTGCTCAAATTCGCCAAGCCAAGGTGACGGACTCTCCTGTCTGAGTATTGGAAAATATCAATCTCTCGCTCATCTCTACTTTGTGATACGCGTCCCACTTTTGAGGCGCCGTGTTGCCAAGCCGAGGAGTGTGCCCTGCACTTTGCTAAAATTCGTCAAGCCAACGTAACGGACTTTGTCTGAGTATTGGAAAATATCAATCCTCGCTCACCTCGACTTTGTGATACGCGTCCCACTTTTGAGGCGCCGTGTTGCCAAGCCGAGGAGCGCGCCCTGCAGTTTGCTCAAATTCGTCAAGCCAACGTAACGGGCTTTGTCAGAGTATTGGAAAATATCAATCCTCGCTCACCTTGACTTTGCGATACGCGTCCCACTTTTGAGGCGCCGTGTTGCCAAGCCGAGGAGCGCGCCCTGCACTTTGCTCAAATTCGTCAAGCCAACGTAACGGGCTTTGTCTGAGTATTAGAAAATATCAATCCTCGCTCACCTTGACTTTGCGATACGCGTCCCACTTTTGAGGCGCCGTGTTGCCAAGCCGAGGAGCGCGCCCTGCACTTTGCGCAAATTCGTCAAGCCAACGTAACGGACTTTGTCAGAGTATTGAGAAAATATCAATCCTCGCTAACCTTGAGTTTGCGATACGCGTCCCACTTTTGAGGCGCCGTGTTGCCAAGCCCAGGAGCGCGCCCTGCACTTTGCTCAAATTCGTCAAGCCAACGTAACGGACTTTGTCTGAGTATTGGAATATCAATCCTCGCTCACCTCGACTTTGTGATACGCGTCCCACTTTTGAGGCGCCGTGTTGCCAAGCCGAGGAGCGCGCCCTGCACTTTGCTCACATTCGTCAAGCCAACGTAACGGGCTTTGTCTGAGTATTAGAAAATATCAATCCTCGCTCACCTTGACTTTGCGATACGCGTCTCACTTTGAGGCGCCGTGTTGCCAAGCCGAGGAGCGCGCCCTGCACTTTGCGCAAATTCGTCAAGCCAACGTAACGGGCTGTGTCTGAGTATTTGTAAAGATCAATCCTCGCTCACCTCGACTTTGTGATACGCGTCCCACTTTTGAGGCGCCGTGTTGCCAAGCCGAGGAGCGCGCCCTGCAGTTTGCTCAAATTCGTCAAGCCAACGTAACGGGCTTTGTCTGAGTATTAGAATATATCAATCCTCGCTCACCTTGACTTTGCGATACGCGTCCCACTTTTGAGGCGCCGTGTTGCCAAGCCGAGGAGCGCGCCCTGCACTTTGCGCAAATTGGTCAAGCCAACGTAACGGGCTTTGTCTGAGTATTAGAAATATCAATCCTCGCTCACCTTGACTTTGCGATACGCGTCCCACTTTTGAGGCGCCGTGTTGCCAAGCCGAGGAGCGCGCCCTGCACTTTGCTCAAATTCGTCAAGCCAACGTAACGGACTTTGTCTGAGTATTGGAAAATATCAATCCTCGCTCACCTCGACTTTGTGATACGCGTCCCACTTTTGAGGCGCCGTGTTGCCAAGCCGAGGAGCGCGCCCTGCACTTTGCTCAAATTCGTCAAGCCAACGTAACGGGCTTTGTCTGAGTATTAGAAAATATCAATCCTCGCTCACCTTGACTTTGCGATACGCGTCCCACTTTTGAGGCGCCGTGTTGCCAAGCCGAGGAGCGCGCCCTGCACTTTGCGCAAATTCGTCAAGCCAACGTAACGGACTTTGTCTGAGTATTGGAAAATATCAATCCTCGCTCACCTCGACTTTGTGATACGCGTCCCACTTTTGAGGCGCCGTGTTGCCAAGCCGAGGAGCGCGCCCTGCACTTTGCGCAAATTCGTCAAGCCAACGTAACGGACTTTGTCTGAGATATTAATATCAATCCTCGCTCACCTTGACTTTGCGATACGCGTCCCACTTTTGAGGCGCCGTGTTGCCAAGCCGAGGAGCGCGCCCTGCACTTTGCTCAAATTCGTCAAGCCAACGTAACGGGCTTTGTCTGAGTATTAGAAAATATCAATCCTCGCTCACCTTGACTTTGCGATACGCGTCCCACTTTTGAGGCGCCGTGTTGCCAAGCCGAGGAGCGCGCCCTGCACTTTGCTCAAATTCGTCAAGCCAACGTAACGGACTTTGTCTGAGTATTGGAAAATATCAATCCTCGCTCACCTCGACTTTGTGATACGCGTCCCACTTTTGAGGCGCCGTGTTGCCAAGCCGAGGAGCGCGCCCTGCACTTTGCTCAAATTCGTCAAGCCAACGTAACGGGCTTTGTCTGAGTATTAGAAAATATCAATCCTCGCTCACCTTGACTTTGCGCATATACGCGTCTCACTTTTGACGTGCCGTGTTGCCAAGCCGAGGAGCGCGCCCTGCACTTTGCGCAAATTCGTCAAGCCAACGAAACGGACTTTGTCTGAGTATTGGAAAATATCAATCCTCGCTCACCTCGACTTTCTCTGCGAATACGCGTCCCACTTTTGAGGCGCCGTTTTGCCAAGCCGAGGAGCGCGCCCTGCACTTTGCTCAAATTCGTCAAGCCAACGTAACGGGCTTTGTCTGAGTATTAGAAAATATCAATCCTCGCTCACCTTGACTTTGCGATACGCGTCCCACTTTTGAGGCGCCGTGTTGCCAAGCCGAGGAGCGCGCCCTGCACTTTGCGCAAATTCGTCAAGCCAACGTAACGGACTTTGTCAGAGTATTGAGAGAATATCAATCCTCGCTAACCTTGAGTTTGCGATACGCGTCCCACTTTTGAGGCGCCGTGTTGCCAAGCCCAGGAGCGCGCCCTGCACTTTGCTCAAATTCGTCAAGCCAACGTAACGGACTTTGTCTGAGTATTGGAAAATATCAATCCTCGCTCACCTCGACTTTGTGATACGCGTCCCACTTTTGAGGCGCCGTGTTGCCAAGCCGAGGAGCGCGCCCTGCACTTTGCTCAAATTCGTCAAGCCAACGTAACGGGCTTTGTCTGAGTATTAGAAAATATCAATCCTCGCTCACCTTGACTTTGCGATACGCGTCTCACTTTTGAGGCGCCGTGTTGCCAAGCCGAGGAGCGCGCCCTGCACTTTGCGCAAATTCGTCAAGCCAACGTAACGGACTTTGTCTGAGTATTGGAAAATATCAATCCTCGCTCACCTCGACTTTGTGATACGCGTCCCACTTTTGAGGCGCCGTGTTGCCAAGCCGAGGAGCGCGCCCTGCACTTTGCTCAAATTCGTCAAGCCAACGTAACGGGCTTTGTCTGAGTATTAGAAATTAAGAATCCTCGCTCACCTTGACTTTGCGATACGCGTCACACTTTTGAGGCGCCGTGTTGCCAAGCCGAGGAGCGCGCCAAGCACTTTGCTCAAATTCGTCAAGCCAACGTAACGGACTTTGTCTGAGTATTG
>JASANE010002472.1:0-45137 GCA_030248225.1 Trileptium ribeirensis | reverse complement strand
AAAGTTATTGATTCAGCATAGTCCTGAGCGATTATTTTCACCGCCGGTTGGTGCAGTTAGATCGATTAGCGTCTCTCGGTCTAAACTCTTCATCATCCAAACTGCAAACACATGTTTGTATATTTGGAAACGGACAGTAATCCAACAGCTTGGTTTGCAAATCAACAGTGAAAGCATTTTTCAGTATCATATTTTCTTGAAAACTACAATATATCTGAAGTTGCTGCCGAAGAATAATTGTCCCTTTAGTATTTTCATTGCTTCTCACATTGATGGTAACCTCATTCATGTTGATGTTTCACGTACGATGAGAACATTGCGTAGATAATTTTGGATGCCACACGAACGGTCCCTGGCTATACCCGTTTTACGAATTTGCGTCGTTTGATGAAAATACAGTGGATAACTATCTCCGTTGCCGCGCGTGCCACTGTTGTCTAGGGATCTTGTTGCGAAGCAAGGTCCATTCAAGTCGACAGGACTGGATTAATTTTATCCAATTACAATGAAGGTGGTTTATGAATAGCAAAAACGTTGATATGTGTTTCATATGCCTCACAGCGTCATCTCGAGATTATCACCGATTGCACAGCAGAAGCTTTTATGATCTGTTTCATATCATCACTCATTGCCTGTGATAATGCAGCATTACATGGTTCACGAAAAGGAGCTACGTGTCGCCGACACTGGCAGCTTTGTTAGATACCGACCGTTAGACAAAACCCTTAATACTGTTAGAGAACGTATGCATTATTTCTTTCGGCTAACCCTTAGTAGACGCAATACCGAAGCCCTAGGGACGCCTGGAATTTTCACGTTCTCCAAGTTTGTGAACCTTTGTCTTGTTTTGGATCTTAGTGTTTGTCAACTTGGGCTGTTTTTGTTTTTGGGAAACCAAAAATACCAGAGATCAATGAACTTGTGGATTTCAAAAGTTTGCTAAAGGTACCCGTTTTTTACAGGGAACTGTCAAAGCTAGTATATATCTACATGATTTATGTACACGTTATTGGTTTAATTAACTTTAAGCAGCGTAGCCATCTGATTTACCTTATTATTTATTATGGAAAATTTAAGCAAAAACCAAGAATAATAGTGATATGTTAATACAAGCGGGCGTTTTCTAAAGTTGCAACTTTTCAAAATTAATATTGGGACCTTGCTGAATAAAATAACCGGACCCGGAATTTATGAAAACCAAAACCCGGACACGGAATTTTTGAACGTCAAGTGAAAGTCATTTAACTTGTATCCTCTGTAATAAACATAATTTGGGAATGTTTTCTCGTCAACATTATAAAATTTTGTCAGCTTTTATGTGTAAGTACTATTAAACTGGCTTTGTATATTTCACATATTAAAATTTACTGCTGCCTTTGTACGTTGTCTGCGTCTTTAATGTGGGATAGCATCGTTTGAGCAGCGAGCGAGCATAAAATTTTGGAAATTATTTTTTGGCCAGATTCTTAGAGTGGATGATCCTTCGAGTTAGCAGCACCTATTTTCGACGACTATTACATTTTTTAGCATAACCATCGCATATTTGAACACAATTTAATTTCACACTATATATAATCAGTCATCAACTGGCTCTATTTGGCGAACACGACTATTACTGAGCATAATATGTTACCGGCAGGGAATAACCGGAACCGAAATTTACCGGAACCGGAACCAGCAACCGGATCCGGAACCGGAACCTGGTCTTCGAAATTTATATATAGTAAAACAGATGATAGAAGAAATGAAGGTATAGTGGATTTAAAATGCATTAAAAATAACTTTTACATTAAAATTAATGTATTGCGATGGTATTATTGCCTTTCTGAAACTTTAAAGAGATCGAGGAAGCTAATAATGTTTATTTATCGATCAAATATGTCAGTTTTTTGACATTCAGAGCAAAACATGTCTTCCACTATACACCATTGCGTATACTGCGTCAAATGGAATGTGCTTACAAAGCTTGGACCGTAGAATACATACTTTCGCTCTGTCTCCAGTCGCCTCCATTTACTACACATACGTTTGTTACATGTTCTTCTGTAGGAAACTTAAAATTATTGGTTTACATGATTCTAAGCGAAAATAATAGATAAAAGGTAATTTTCTGATCAGTGGTCAGAGACACTGTTTAAGCTAGCGTTGGACAAACAGTGCCCGTCAGTTAGATCATGATGATAACTTTCTAATCAGAATGCTATAAATGAGACACACTGTGATGCTGCTCGCACAGTTTCAATAAATACAGTTTATTGCCAAGAAAATAGTTTCTAGCTGCGTTGTAGATAACGTTAGTTTACTTCAATTTAGACTGATTTACCAAGTTAGCAAGCGCACTGGCGGCTGCTTGACGCAATTTGTGTTAGCCAAGCATACCTTAAGTACTTCTGCGTAAGCCATGCTGTGTTACCGAGTTGGACCGGTTTAATGCAAACGGATCCCACAGACTTCTGGATGTGTAAAATAGCTGCTACAAGCATCGACCTGGCTTTGATTTAACAAACTCCTGCAGGTTATTATGAAAAATTCCTGCTCTAATTATGTGCCTTACTTACGTTTCACACGGCAGATTCTTTAGTTCATCTTTTCTTTTGCTTGGTTGTATAGCTTGATCATTGTATAATATATATTACATATGTTTGAATTACAGGATGAAGAAAAAACGTGGAAAATTTCAAACAAAATTTTTAAACCGGAATTCCGGTTCCGGTATGGTTTTTGCCCTTTGCCGGAACCGCAACCGGAACACGATTTTCGCCGGAACCGGAATTCCGGTTACTCCCTGGTTACCGGATATTAAATCGAGCGAGGTAGAAGCAGAGGGTTTTGCATTAAAATTCGCCATTAAATCGGCGTCGCATACAGACAGTCCGTATACTTTTGGCAGTACCCGGACACGGACCCGAACCCGGAATTTTTTAAGATTAATCCCCGATCCGGAGTTTTTGAAAAAATATTACGCTGACCCGGAATTTTTCGACAGAATACTCGGAAGACAGAATACAGGAATACTCTGAGCCGGATGCAACTCTAGCGTTTTCCTGGAACTTTCAAATGTTAAAACCATCAGGAACCAATGTTTCACAGAGGTTATGCCGGCTGTATCCACGAAATGAGTTTCCTTACAAATTAGACTCTCCAAAAGTAGGGGTGCGAGCCTGGCATTTTTAAATGTATCCTGGAAAAAACGAGATGCCCCTTGGTTCGTGCCCTGGCAGACTTTAGGGCTCACCCGGTTCGCCTCCTCTTGACAAAATTTTTTATTTCCACTCGGTTAAAACACCCTCAAATATAAAATTTGTACTAAAATTTCGTCTTGAAGCTAAAAATTTTGTCAAACTTTGTTTCAAAATCGTTTTTGGTAGCGTTTCTAGCATGATTCTCAACCGTTTTTCCCGTGGTGAAATACCTCCAGGCAAAAATTGGACTCCCCTTTGTTCGGAACCAGGGGGCCAGTTCATTCCGTTGGCAAAATTTTCAAAGAATGGGTAGCTCAGAGTTGTGTTGTTGAATTCTTTGCTTCTGCATTAGGTTGTTGGTTTCTACCATCAAACTTGATGCTAGGAAAATTTATGTCAAAAAGGACTACTTTTTGCCCCCTTTCACTTTGCTTTCATTTAGCACATGACATTTAATTGTTAAAATATTATAACCTAAGCTACGCGATGTCTTCCGGCAAGTTTGATAAAAACTCATATTCCTGTCTTAAATTGCTACCTTGGTACTGCAGTTGTTTGTTTGAAACTACATATTTGGGTTATGTTGGTTAGTTTTACCTACGATGCTTAAGTTAGATGGCGTTGACTTTTTCGTAGGTCAAATAAAAATTTGCATAATTTTGCCATATTCCATTGTATCTGTATGATATATTAGAAGCGATATGTTTTTTTGACTAAAATTTTGGCATTGAAGCCGTTCAGGTTTGAAAAATATTATGAAAAGCTTTGTCTGTTTTGGTATTTTGCAATGTGTCACAGTACCATTCAGTGTTATTGCATAGTAGTGTTTTTAAATTTTATGTGTATGACGATTGAATGCATATATATAGTTATGTATATATATATATATATATATATATATATATATATATATATATATATATATATATATATATATATATATATATATATATATATAGCATTATGTTTAGCACAGTTTTATATTTATTTCTTCTGCCATGTTTTGCTTTAACATTCCACATGTTAATCATAATTGTACCAAATGATCGATAGCGATGAACTTACAATGGTGGCGTATGCAGAAAGTAATTAGCATACGTACTACTACTGTAATCTAGACGGCCGTTTGTAGTGCATGAATTGATTTGTATTATCATCATCAAATGTAATGCGTCCGGACGAAAGTGAATTTTGTACTGATAAGAAAGTAAGTATTATGGTTATGGAATTAGTTTGATTGAATTGGCGGATATTACTAGTAAACGTAATAAATTATAAAAAGTGAGCGGAGCAATACTCGAAATCTATTATATCTTATTTATACATACATGTATTTCAACTAAATATTTAATCAATTTATACTAAGTATCACGTTTTAGGCATTTGATGTCAAATACACCTTACAAAAAGCTAGCTAGGTAAAAAATTAGCAAATTAATTGGTAATATCATCTAATTATGTAACTAATTCGCAAACATGATAAAATCATAGAGGTTTAAAAGTCACATGTTCATGATCAGTGATAACGAAAACACCCGAGTGCCAAAAACCAGCAATGTTAAGCTGATTTTAAAATTTGTACAAAATTAACTAATTAGCTAATTGATTACTTAACTAATTAGCATATACGGCCAAATTTTAAAGCTTCCGAAATATTATATTCGTGATCAGTGTCACAGAAAACCCCCGCGTGGATTTTTTTCATCTTGGAGCACTTCGAAAATTTTCAAAAAAATTAGCTAATTAACAATTAATTAGCTAGTTAATTAACTAACTAGCATATTTTTAACATCATCGAATCATAATAAACACAAGATTCATAATTAGAACATCGAGATCTAATATACGCGCCAAAATAATAGCTTTACAATAATTATATACTTATCGAAACATACGTAATTTTTATTTGAAAATTCTAAAAATAGGCTGACACACTTAAATTACTAGTTAACTAAAGCACATTTTGACAAAACTATGTGTCTTGCGCCTGTCCGATACTAGACATTTCAAGCAAAAAGTTTTCTAAAATCGGCCCAGTATTATTGAGGAGTTCAAAGGACTGACGGGCAGACTGTGCCGAATTTTCCCCCTCTGACGAAAACAAAAACGTTTCGCTCCGCTCAATAAGTGAAAATTCAATAGATCGGAACAGTTAAGGTAAGGGGTGTGACTTTATACGATTGAAACAGTCGTAGAGAGTCCCTTGCTTAATAATTTTCACTTTTTTCCGGATCGAAATGTTTTCTCACATGTTAGAGAACATATTTCCGCGGATAACATATAATAACGAAATACCAGTTATTTGAGACAAATGTGTATACATATAGCGCCAAAGTATGATAATTCTTGGCAACCTTATATCGAGTGGAACGAAGCGAAGCGTTTTGTTTTCGCCAAAGGGGGTAAAATCGGCACCGTCTGTCGAACTCCTCAATGACTACTGAGCCGATTTTAAATTTTTTGTTTGAAAGGCCTAATATCCTTCAGGTGCAAGAGATAGTTTTTGTCAAAATTTGTTTTAGTTAATTAGTGATTAGTTAACCGTGTCAGCCTATTTTTAAGATTTTTAAACAAAAATCGTTTATTTTTCAGTGAATAATTTGTGTAAAGCAGGGATTAATCGGTACCGGAGCCGTTCATTTAAACCGGAACCAGAACCTGGTATTCGAAACTTATATATATATATTTAAATTGATGATAAAAGAAATGAAGGTACAGTGGATTTGGAATGTATCGAAAATAAATGTTACATTAAACTTAATGTATTGCGATGGCATTATTGCATCTCCGGAACTTTGACGAGACTGAGGAAGCTAATAATGTTTATTTATCGGTCAATATGTTGATTTTTGGACCCCAGAGCAAAAATACCTTTCACTATACCACCTTGTGTAAATTACGTTAGACTGAATGTGCTTGTATGGAGCGTAGACTAAATAGTTTCGCTATGTCTCCAACCGCCTTCCTTCACTACACATACGTTTGTTACATGTTTTTCTGTAGGCAACTTAAAATTATTGGTTTATATGGTTCTAAAAAATCTAGGAAGGTATACTATAATTTTCTGATTAGTGGTCAGAGACATTGTTTAGGCTACCGTTTGCAACCAATGCCAGTCTGCTAGATATAATCAGGATAACTTTCTTATCAGAATACTATAAATGGGACAAACTGTTATACTGCTCGCATAGTTTCAATAAAATATAGCTCATTACGAAGAATGCAGTGTCTGGCTGAGTTTCAGATATGTTACTTTACTTCAATGTAGATTGATTTACAAAGTCCACAATCGCACTGGCTGGTGCCAGACGCAAGTTAAGTTACCCAAGCTTACAGCTAAGTACTTCTAAATAACCCATACTCTGTTATCATGTTGGACAAATTCCAACATACCCCACAGACTCCTGAATGTGTAAAATAGCTGCTACAAGCATCGACCTGGCTTTGTTTTGTTAACAATCACCTGCAGGATAAGATGAATAATTCCTACTGAAATTATGTGCCCTACTTACTTTTCACACGGCAAATTGCTAAGTTGATCTTTTCTTTTGCTTTGTTGTATTGTAACTTGATCAATTTATACAAATATTACATATGCCTGGGCCATAGATGAAGCAAAAACGTGGAAAATTTCAAACAAAATTCTTAAACTGGAATTCCGGTTCCGGTATGGTTTTTGCCTTTTGCCAGAACCGCAACCGGAACACACGATTTTCACCGGAACCGGTATTCCGGTTTCACCCTGGTCTAAAGGTATTCTTTTGGTGCGTATACTACATCTTGTCGCGTTGATTACGAATTTTGTGTTTATTACTATTGGAGAATGTTTGAAACACAGTAATTAATTAGCTAATTACTAGTTAATACAAGCAAGAGTGCATTTGGCTGAACCAGTAGCTGCTTATAAACTGACCCCCCAGAAAGTGGGGGTCTATGGATCTCGACCCCCCTTTCAAAAAAACTGGGGTGGGGGGTCAGGCCGAAAATGTCCGCGTCATCAATCACGTGTTTACATGTGAGTGTAGGGAAGTGTTATACTCTGCCCTAATGCACTCTTGATATTATTAATTAACAAATTTTTTTTAAATCTTCAAAATGCTCAGAAATGAAAAAAATTGCACAGGGGCGTTTTCTATGTCGCTGATTTAGAATACGACATTTCTTAATATCTAAATCTTGGCCGTATGTATATGCTAATTAGCTCATTAATTAATGAATTTTTACAAATTTTAAAATACTTCATTATTGTGGAATTTTTTCTCTCCGGGGTTTTCGATGTTGCTGGTCAAGAACATGTGACTTTTAAAGCCCTAAAATTTTATGATGTGTGCTAATTAGTTAATTAATTAGCTAATTATATTACTAATATACTTAATATAAACAGATTAAATAATTAGTTTAAATACGTGTGTACATAAGATATAAAATACTTTGCTCCACTCAATTTTTGTACCTATTTTATTACGTTTACTTTTTTATTTTAAACCATTAGTGCTGGAATTTGGCTTTTAGTCAGACAGCAAAAAGCTTGAATATCCCTAAAATTCACTAATTTTGTGAGCAAATATATATATGTGGGCCAACTGAAACAACTCGTCTCGCAAAACTAGGAAATCTCGCTGAAGCTCACTAAAATGGGCTGGCTGAAAGTAATTTTGCTGTCGTGCTCTGTACAATTTGGACGGCTCCGCCAGGGACAGTTTGAAGCCAATACAGAACTCAGTATAGTACGGACCTAACCCGCTGCTGTTGCTATAACTAATATATAGTTTAGCTGACCGCGTTGGGCATTGTTATTTGGTGTAAGGAGCTACTGGTTGTACTTGTGTGGCCCGAGTGGAAAACTACGTATCCGAAGCTGCCGTACCTAGGAGCGATCAGGCGTGGGAGGTGGCCCCATTCCATGCAAAGAAGGTTCACGAAAACAATGTGGGGTCGCCTTCTACAAATGGAATTAGAAGAATTTGTTTTCCTATGTTCCGAGTGTTACTAAAATAAATTATACATTTTAGGAAGAAATAATGTAAAAATCTTAAATAGAGGGAACACCACTATGTTTTCGACGAAAAACAGGAGCGGCGTTATAGATATTATTACTCTTGCTGACTTACGTACTCTGAAGCATGTGCTAGTGAATGGCATGTTTTAACTTGTGACAGGTACTCTGATTATAGAATTATACAATTTAGGATGAAGGCTATAGAGTGCAGTTACGAAGTCTCAAGAAATATAAGGAAGTTTGATACACTAAGATATATATCTTAGCAACCTTCAAGAATCTTTAGACGAAAGTTCTTGCAGAAGTAGTAATACTGATGATATATAACTAGCTTTATTACATTTTATCTCCCCGTTGAAAAAGTCGTGGATATTAATTGTACATTAAAGCTCGTTTTCAGGAATGACAGACCGATATGGTGAAAACAGTGTTTAGAATTGTTACAAGATTACAAAAATTATATCACTAAAGCAAAAAGGATAGCTGGAGAAACTTCTTTGAAAACATTTACGGGGCATTACCGTCTTAAAACTTCGCTAAATTACAAAGATGAAGCAGATTAGAACAAGAGGAAACGTTGCGAAAAACCAGATAGGAGTGAAACTTTGGAATTACTGCTGGCTAGTCATTTTCTAAAGTTTGTTATTGAAGATGGCTATAATTTTAAGTACACAAGCATGAGAATATGAAAGAATTGAAATGAACTGATTGATTAATTATATATTTACTACAGCAAAAGTTCAGCAAGCTATTAACTCCATTGATCCATATAACCCAGCCGGCAGTGAAGGAATTTAACAAATTCTTCTTCAGAAAGTCAAGACAGTTTTAACAAATGGCTGACTGCAATATATAAAGCATGTTGCAGAAAAGCTTACTTTCCTAGGCAGTGGAGAGAGACATATGTTGTTTTCATACCAACGCCTGGAAGGCATACTAACAATAATGCAGTTTTTTAGACCAATTTACTTTGTTAGTTTCCTGCTGAAGGCACTTGAGAGATTGGTTGACTGGTATTTAAAAGAAAAAAGTGACAGGATCGCATCCATCACAACATGCTTACCAAAAGTTGAAAGAGTACATACAGCGTCGCATTACGTAATGGAGGCTATAAATAGATGATTTAGCAAGAATAAATATGTTAGAGGAACATTTTGAATATCAGGATGCTTTTGATAGCACACGGATTAATACTTTTGAAAGACCTCTGAAAGGACTTAGCATTGCTCGTTTAGCTAAATCTTGGATTATTTCGCTATTAAAAGACAAGTTAGTAAATGGGAAACTTGGTAACAAGATTTAACGAGTTTAATTCAGGTTTATTTATTGTCAAATTAATACACTTTAAAAATCATGCCTGTTGATCGCCGATGGTCTGTTTCGCAGCTTACTGCAAATCCTACTTGTAAGGGATGTAGCAATACGATCAGAGCAGATAATAATGATACTTTTGCTGTTTGTGCAAAGTGTCGATCAATATATCATCGCGTATGTACGCGCCTTACTCAAGCGCAATATAATGAGCTAAATAAATCATCATCGCCAGCGCGTTTTTTCTGTGTTTCCTGTGAGGCAACTATCGACACTGACCTTGCATCACTACATTCGCTGTCCGAAAAATATGATGAATTGTCTAATAAATTTGACGATCTTACAACTAAGTTTGATCAGCTCATAGCATCGATAAATAGTACTAATACAATTGGCACATCCCGAAATGAAGCTAATGAAGCAGTGGCGCCAAATAACTCAGAAATCCTTATCAGGGTAGTAAGCGAACTTGAAGACCAAAATCGCCGCAAATCAAACCTAATTTGTGTCAATTTAGTAGAAAGTTCTTCTACTGTTGCAGATGAACGCATTGCACACGATATGGATATAGTCACTCGATTGCTAAAGACTGTTGATAACACAGTGGATGTAGGAATTAAAGCTTGTTTTCGCCTGGGTAAACCTAGTGATAAACCACGCCTAGTCAAGGTAATATTGGATTCTGCTGACAAAGGCGAAAATTATATAAAAAAATCTAAGATAGTCCTTCGAAGTCTAGACTCGAAAGCAGAATTTCATAACGTCTATATAAATGCAGATCGCACGCCTGCACAAACGGCGATTTTTAAACGTAATCGTGAAAATTTCCTAAAGCATGCCAAGCATAATGTATCCAGACGAGGCACTACTCCTTCAACAATGCCTCAACAAACAGCAAGTAATACCGTATCAAATTCACAACCACTACTAAATGCGCATAACTCATCACGCACAAATGATTTTTTTTTCTCAGTCGGTGGCGTCAGCCAGGAGAGTAATGTGATTAATATTTCGCAGGTAAATCATTTTTCCACCAACATCACCACTAACAATAATAAAACCTATAAATTCTTAGACTGTTTACTTATCAACGCACGGTCCTTATTGAATAAAATAAATGACTTTGAACTCTTACTAAGCTACCACCAACCAGACATTGTTTTCCTAACAGAATCGTGGAAGCGATCGGAACTTTTGGAACAGGAACTTAATTTTTCTGGCTACAAATGTTATTCGCAACATCGTCAACACCGTCAAGGCGGTGGGGTAATAATCTACGTCAACGAAAACATTTTTTCTTGCACTGTGACAATACCTCACCCGAATCTTGAAGCAGTGGCTTGTCTTCTTCAATCAACAGACAATAAAAATAATGTACTAGTATCATGCATTTACCGACCGCCAATTAATGACAGCTATGCCGAAATGGCACTTTATGAGTTTTTTCATTCAGACTGGCTTGCTCAGTTTGAGTCAGTATGTGTTGCAGGCGACTTTAACTACCCGCAAATAGACTGGAATAACAATAGCTGGCACCAAAAATGTAACGAATTTATGGCAGCTTTTCAAGCTGCGGATTTGTATCAACATGTCAGATTGCCTACGAGAGGTAATAACATCCTTGATTTAATATTTACTCGAGAAGCTAGCAATGTTCATTCATATAGTATCGAGATGCCTCTGAGTTCATCGGACCATAACATTGTCAAATTCCGTTTAAATTTCTACGTCAACTCACTACGTAGTTACCCATCCACTATATTTCGCTTTGGGTTTAATCGGGCAACACCCGATAACTGGTCTGGCGTAGTAAACAACTTCAACAGTAATATTCACTTAACTAATTTTACAAACATAGATAATGCATGGACTTATTTCAAAAAATGCATGTTCACAGCTGCCATGAAATTCATTCCCATGATTAATCCAAATTTAAACAGAAAACCAATGTGGGCTACAAACGCTGTTTGGAAGGCACTCCGCCGGAAACAGAATGCTTACAGGCGCTTTAAACGAGTTAATAGCCAAGGTGCATTTACAGCTTATAATACTGCTCGGGATATTTGTGATGAATTATGTAAAGCCGCTTTACGTAACTTTGAACATAAACTCGCTAGTAACATTAAAAATGATACTAAATCCTTTTTCTCTTATGTAAATAAACGACGAAAAACGCATAAAACTATAGAAGTTCTAAAACGCCCTGATGGATCTCATGCATCAGATCCTCTAGAGTGCTGCAATATATTGAATGATTACTTTTGCTCAGTCTTTAATACACAAGATGGCCCAAGGCTCGATGTAACAATTGCTAACGTACCCATATGCCCTTACCCGGTTTTTACATCGGAGTCTGTGTGTAAATATCTGTTATCCATCGATACATCTAAGGCATGCGGTCCTGATGAAATACCCAACTTCTTACTTAAAAAAATTGGCCCAACAATATCTTCAACTCTGAGTGATATATTCAATCGTTCCTTTCACAGCGGCTGTTTACCGCGCGATTGGCTTCATGCATTTGTCGTTCCAATTCACAAATCTGGACCAACAGACTGTCCTGCTAATTACCGGCCAATTAGTCTAACCTCAAAGTGTTGTAAAATTATGGAAAGTATTTTAAGAGATAATATGCTGCACCATCTCACTACCAATAACTTGCTGAATAATAGTCAACATGGCTTCCTGCCCGGACGCTCTTGTTGTTCACAATTGTTACGCTACCTTGACTACGTAACGCTGTCCACCAATAACGGTGACTTTGTTGACGCGCTTTACTTCGATTTTTCTAAAGCGTTTGATAAGATCCCACATTACAGAATAATTGAAAAGCTCAGAATGTATAATTTTTCCGATAACCACCTACGGTGGGTTAAAGCATTTCTAAGTAATCGAACTCAAACCGTAGTAATTAATGGTTTTAAATCCGAGCTCGGGCATGTAACAAGCGGAGTCCCACAAGGCTCTGTGCTGGGGCCCCTGCTCTTTATCATATTCATCAATGATTTTGACACTAATATAGCATCAAATGTCTATAAGTATGCGGATGATACTAAAATTGTTAGAAAAATTACAAAGACGCGAACACAACAAGACTCTGATGTTCTACAAAATGACTGCATGATAGCTTATAAGTGGTCTGTAGACAATCAAATACCATTTAATATCACCAAAACGGCATGTCTGCACTTTGGTTATGGAAATCCACATTACAACTATATACTGGGTGGAGTAAACATAGCTTCCGTCCCGAGCATTAAGGACCTAGGAATTATCATCAGCTATGACTTGAAATCAGCCCTGCAGTGTCAGAAAGCAGTAGCAACCGCTAGTAGAATGTGTGGTTTTCTGAAACGAGCTATACGTAACATGAACAGAGCTTCATTCTTATCGTTGTATAAAACATTAGTGAGGCCTCATCTGGAATTTGCCGTTCAAGTTTGGAGACCGCATATGCGTAAAGACTGCGAGCTATTAGAGAATATTCAACGCAGAGCTACTAAACTAGTACCCAGCGTTCGTTCATTGCCTTACGAAGAACGTCTTCGGGCTCTTGGGCTCCAAACACTAGAGACACGCCGTCTGCGTGCTGATTTAATATTAATATATCAAATAGTCCATGGAAGATCGACGCTACAACTGCAAGAATTTTTCGACCGCCCAACCCTACAGCAAACACGAGGCCATAAACACAAATTAAAACCAAAAACTACACCGCTTTCCACATCACGACAACATTTTTTCTCTCAAAGATCAATTTCCTCCTGGAATAACCTGGATGAATCAACAGCTGATGCACCTTCATTGCAAACTTTCAAAAGCCGACTTCACCTTTCGGGTGTCCTACAGTGAAGACGATTGACAGGCTTTCCAGCCCTGCCGATACAGGGCTTTCTTCCCCGGCTGCTATTTCTCAATCAAATGCACAATCCTATCGCAAATGTCTCACGTCGGGGAGATCCGGTACGTGAAAGTAATCAGGAGTTGTTCGAAGGTGGCGCGCTGTCACCATTTCTATGGACCCTAGTTGTAGATGATCTATTAGATTTAATTAATAACAGAAATGTTCAATCGAAAAGTTTTTCTGATGATCTAGCCGTTATCAGGTTTTCCAAATGAATGCACTGTTACAAGAGTCATGCAGACATATTTAAATAGAACTGAACGATGGGACCAAACCAATGGCAGTAAGACTTTCCCTGAGAAATGCAGTATCGTAGAGTTCTCAAAGAAACAAGTTATTTACAGATATTTCTTAATGTTATATCAGCAGATAATACCGGTAAGGAAGGAAGTGAAATATTTAGGCCTTGTACTGGATTCACAACTGAGGTGGAAAAGCATCTAGACATTTTGCACAAACAAGGGCATCATAATACTTATGATTCGTATGTGTATGGTTGGGAAAACTTGAGGTATTCGATCGCAGTCGCTTTTACATATCTAGAATAAAGCTGTGGCACTGCCCTCATAGTTTTATGGATCAATTATTGTCTGGTAAAATGGTTAAACTTGAGTTCTCACCAAAGGAGCTTATAAAAGGAGCAATGATTGGCATGACTTATGATTACAGGGGGTTTACATATTTATTTACTACCCTAACGCTAAGTTTAGCGGCGTTATTGAACCTGCTCCACCCCACCCCATAGATATTATTGGGTCGCAAGCGCTGTTGGATTACGTCAATTTGAACCATAAAGATATTTCGATTTGCAGCGACAGCCAAGCGGCGCTAAAAGCGCTAGATTCATAGTTTGTTAAGTCTAAAACTGTTTATGAATGTGGACACGCTCTTAAAAAATTAGCAGGAACAGCAAAGTACAACTTATGTGGATGCTGGATCATTCTTGTCTTGAAGGCAATGAGTTAGCGGATGATTTAACTAGCACAGGATTAAGTAGACAATTTATTTCAGTGGAAATGTTTATGGGTGTGCCCTATAGCACCGCTAGATCCGCAATCAAAGCCCTGAATGCATCGCAAACTCTGCTAGCGATAGCTTAGCTTCGATAAATCATATATAATGTAAGATTTAAGAGAGGTCTGACTAGTGTTTAGATCTAGATTTAAGAACGTGGGTTCAGATATTTGATGGACACTGCTTGCTGAAAAATCATTTGTATCGTATGAAATTAATGAAGGATATAAAACATTCTGTCTGCCGAACCGTAGAGCCTGCACAACATTTCTTATGTAAATGTTTAAAATATTCACAAATAGGTAGACACTTTGTTATTATGTAATGAAATCCTAATCCATCAAAAATATAGACTTAAGGTCACTAAGTAAATTCATTTTAGCGTCGAATATAACAGCAGACATTTAGATCCTTTTGTAGTGCATTGGTGTAATGCACCAAAATATTGGTTTCCGCACAGTCTTTTAGGACTTTTAATCTCTTTCAATCTATCCATGTATTAAAATAAATAATATATATAAATAAATAAATTAAATATATATAGGTAAATTAAAAACGTTGGACGTGAAGGTGGCTATTATTGTTTCCGTTAGAAATTGAATCCTGAACTCATTGAAAACCCTAAAACCTCATATACCCTAACCCCATCGAAAACAACCGACAACGTAATAAATAACCAAACAACTGAATACAGGCTATATTCTGGAAATTGGTTTCATTGACCATAAATTCCTTGAACAGGCATGTAATATGCACATTGGACTCAAAATTGCACATTGCATATGTAGTAAAATTTACTTCGAAATAGCTTTTTATTCATCACATTTTAACGGTTTTTCTCTTTTCAGAATGCCCTCTGACAAAATCGGACCCCCTGTTTATACCCCTTGGCAAAATTTTCAGCGAATGGAGAGTCAAGCTGAAGACAGACTATATATCTGGAAATCGGGTTCATTGATCGTAAACCAGTTATAAGGCGTGATATTTTCACGTTGGATTCTAGATAACCAAATCAATTGCGTTGAACGTTGAAAAATTCTATATATGGACCAGTCTTGATGCCCTGCAAGCAAAGATATCCAAACAAATGAAACTACAATACATTTTGGAAATCAGGTTCGCTGACCGTAAAACACCGTGAAAATATATAATGTGGTCAGGTTGCACTTTATATAACAAAACTATCGTATCCACAATGCTTTGGCAACCTAAAAAGCACTCATTGTTAGGCAAAAACACGCAATGACATGCCGAAATTTAAAAAAAATCGCCATTTCTGGCAAAGGATCGACCAACCATACATATTCGGCCCATGGAGTTGTGCCATAAACAAATCGTGGTTAGCAAAGTTGTAGATATCGATCAGTTGATGGTGGCCTCCGTTATTTGATGTGAGGCCTGTGTTGTGAGATTTGGCCTGCGAAACAGGTACCCGTATGGCCAGAAAGCTGTTTTTTCCCACTTGCCATGGAAGATGAGGTCGGTGCTGTTGTCGCTCAACTAAAGGCACATCATCATCACTTTTGCTATTTCAAAAATTTGATTCGATTAAATATTAAGCGCTATGAGTTCATTGGAATATATTTTGATAGATACAAGCAAACTGCTTACAAAAAATTTAACCGTCATATGGAAGAGCAGCATTCCTACTAATGGTTACAAATATTATTTGTCAAGTATATAGATTATAACTAGGAACTTGTCGAGGCCGAGTTTTTAATTCTGAGTGTGTCCTACGATATAAGTAACCAACACAATATATATGTATGCGTTAGGTAATGTGGCATGCGATCATACCAAGTTTTACCTACTCTACAAAATAAGACAAAACTTTTCTTTGGCCATGGAGATACGACGGTTTTCATGTTTATCAGTCTCATGAGTCTTTTTTACCTAATCTTACAATACAGGTAGTAGCCACGATAACGCTTCGCATGCAGCTGATAACCGTTTCTTCGGCTCTACAAAATTAGCGCAAGATGATCCATATTTTTCTTGGTTATGGAGATAATGGCCGTTTTCGAGTATTTAGTATTTCTTGGGCCCATCTTAAAACCCATTTGACCTAATCCTATAACATAGGTAACCGTTGCAAAAACGCACCACGTGCACCTCTATAAAACCTTTCACATATGCAGATAAAAATACGACTTTTTTCGTGTATTTAGGGTCTCACGAGCCCTTGTTACCTAATCTAGCAACATAGGCAACTGTTCCAAACGCTTCTATGCATGCAGCTGAATAGCAAGATTTCATAAAAACATTTTCACATTTTGAATCAATCTAAATAATTGAATTCGGAGTGTTGTGAATGAAACGAGCTAAGCGAATAATTCTTACTAACCATGGTAATGGTGAAGTTTGAAAATGTCTGTTATATTTTTAGTGCTTCATGCATAATGGTGGCTGGATGGATAGATTTATGCGATCGGCCAATATGAAAACTTGAACATGGTGTACTTTAAGTAGGCGCGAAGCCCGTTTACAACAGCTTCTCTCCTAAACGCGAAACCAAATAACTGTGGACGGGTTTCGACGGGTGGTAAAAATCACGTGATTTTAAAGCAAATAAGTATAAGACTTTATAGTGCTTTGCTACGCGGTTCCCCTAAGCTGTACGATTTGGGACAAACCTGGTTTTAAATGCGCTCATGGGATCCAAGATACACGAAAACTGTAATATCTCCGTAAGCGCTAGAGCTATATGGGCGTTTATGATCTTATTTTGTAGAGTAATTAATTCTCCATGTACTTGCACATTGCGAGCACATCAGGGTTTATCTTCCCAGCTAAGATGTACGATTTAGGACAAACCTGGTTTTAAATGCGCTCATGGGATCCAAGATACACGAAAACTGCAATATCTCCGCAAGCGCTCGAGCTATATGGGCGTTTATGATCTCATTTTGTAGAGTAATTAATTGTCTATGTACTTGCACATTGCGAGCACAACAGGGTTTATCTTCCCAGCTAATCAAGTAACATGGCTGATATTGGGTGTCTTATTTTCTATTTAGCTGCTTAATATAGCTGCATACGGCTTTGTAAATTAGATATTCAACATTCAGAATTCACCATCTTGGCGATAAGACAAGATACTAGTACATATATAAGACAATAATTTACCAAAGATAAGCTATTTTGTAGCGGATTGCGATTTTAATTATTATTTTTTCAACTTTCGCATGCAGTCGCAATGTAAAACCGATATGTATTTGTAATTTATTTTGATCTATTTTAAAAGGGCTATATTTGGTATATAGTTAACTATGTGACTATTCAGATGTTAGTTTGCATTTGACCGAATAGCCACCAATACGAGTAAGTACGTATCAAAACTTCTGAGAAAGTGGCATTCGTGCTCTAAAAAATTTCAGTTTAATTTTAAGCTTCTTAAAAACATTCCTGTTCTTTTTGAATCTTCTGAGTACCGCTCAGGTACGTCTTAGCATTTTTAGTTTTTCTAGCCTTTGTTACGAGCTAAGCGAATATTATAAGCTAAGTTTTATAAGCCCAATAGCAAAGTAAAATATATGTGTAAACGTTGGTTATAGACAAACAATGCAGGCCTTTCGTCGAAACGTCACAGTTCGAAGAACAAGAATCATGAGTCTACGTTCAACAACAGCAGCAATCATTGTCGCTACCGAGTATTGGGTAAGACTGGGTTACGCTCTTCGGTGTAGGTGCAAAAATATATGCATGAAGGTCGTGAACTGAATTGCTTCAGTTTTTAATTGCCACAAATTAACTCGCAGAAGTTAATAACTGCCAGAAATTTTTAATTTTTAGGTTATAATGCCAAAACCCAAGAACCGAACATCAACTGTGCCCAGCCGGACCTTAAAGTGAACGGAGACATATACAGTCTGCGTGTTCATGGGTAAAGAAAAATTTGAGAAAATCCGTTAAGTGGTTGTGGAATTGTGGCTTTTTTGTTAGGTATATCCAACAAATCTTTTGGCCAAAAAACAAATTTTAAGCCCAGGTCGTGACCTGTCCTTCCACAGTGGGAGTTGGGGACACCGGCTTTGATATCCCAGTGTTCGTGATATTTTATTTTCCCCGCCCCACTCGCGCGAAACCACATGGTCACCTAAATCTAAAAATTTTACATCTCTAAGTTTTGGTTTTCTGTATGCAAAATGTTTTTAATCATTAATTATCGCAATTGTAATGCAAAAATTTCTTCTATCGCCTAAATATATTTATACGACAGTTGAAAGTACATGAAAATACCTAGCATATAGAGCAAAGCTTTGTATTCACGATTTGAACTTTCGAGAATGAACATAGAGGCTCTCCGAAGTTTCCCCACATTTCATAAGCCTTGTACATGGCTGAGGTCTATATTAAATCGAATGGAAATATATACAAGTTGCATATCAGTCTGTCCGCAAAAACAAAAAAGTTTGAAAAATATAATTCCTTTGCTAAATTATATATGCAAAATCACGAGTTTCCTATTATAGAGGTGGAGTTGGTACCGCTTATTACCATAATAGTATAATGAAGACTTGATTTTTTAAGATTATTAATATCAAAAGAACTCGATTGTCAAAAGCCCAGAGTTGCTGTTCAATCGTACCCAGCTTGGCTGGAAACGGACTGGAAATGTATAATGTTATAAGACTACCTTCCACCAGCAAAGAAAAATAACTGTAAAATTCCATATGAGGTTACATAAATTATTGGCCATTTGTGTTCAAAATGGCCAGGGAGCCCAATGGCCACAAGCCATTTTCCTCCAACGGCGTGCTCAATTTAACTGAATGGAATTGTTATACAGCGAACACACACTTGTCTGTCTGCGTGTTTACTTACAAAGAAAACAAAAAGATCTGTACATGTACAAATTCGGTTCCTCAAATATGCCAGCTGTTGTTTTAAGCAATATCTCAGAATTCAAATTTGGGTTTCTGAAACGTGAGTTGTGTTGCACTGGACTATTTAAATTGCCATATTCAACTTAACTCATCAAGTGCAGTCGTTTTGGTACCCATCATGCCCATATGATGATGACATCATTTCGTGAGGCGACTAATAGCCAAACACCGCGGTGGTCAAAAGACTATAGCCGCCTATCGACCGAGTCCAGGTCGACTGAAAAGTGAATGGAAATATTCAGGGAATCACCGGAATCGAAATTTATTGAAACCGTCCATTTAAACCGGAACCGGAACCTGGCCTTCGAAATTTACGTATATAGAGCAAAACAGATAAAGAAATAAATGAAGGCACTGTGGATTGATAATGTATTAATAAATAAATTTTACATTAAACTTATTGTATTGCGATAACATTGTTGCCTCTCTGAGACTTTGAAGAGACTAAGAAAGCTATGATATTTATTTATCGTTTAAGATATCGGCTTTTTGGACTCCGATGAAATGCTTTGCAAAACAGAATGTTATTTTAACGCATGGAGCGTAGTTTGCTCTATCTCCAATCACCTCCCTTTACTAGACATCTGTTTGTTACATGTTATTCCGTAGGAAACTTGAAGTTGTTTGTTAGTGTGGTTCTAAAAGACAATAAAAAGTATACTATGTTATGCATATCAACTCGAACTGGTTCAGTTCTAGGACATTCCGCAGATTTCTTTATTTGGTAAGCAGCTACAAGTGTCGACCTAGCGTTGTCTTGTTTATAAATTCCTGCCGGATGAAGATGAAAAGTTCCTACTGAAATTGTGACCTACTTACGTTTCACAGGGAAATTTGCTAAGTTCATCTTATTCTTTTGTTTGGTTGTTTTGGAACTTGATCACTGTGTATATATAACGTTCGTTTGGCCCACAGGTGAAGTAAAAAATATGGACAATTTTAAACCAAATTTTCAAGCTTGAATTTCGCTTCCGGGAATTTTTTTACCTTTTGCCGGAACACGATTTTCGCCGGAACCCGAACCGGAATTCCAGTTGCTCCCTGATATATAAATATATATGCAGTCTCTACGACTGAACGACATCTAACAAAGAAAACAAAAAGCTTTTCAAATTCCCTTTGTGTTACGGAGTTATAGCTTCTTTGTTGAAAATCTCAAACTACTAATTTTGTATTTATCTGAACTATATTCACCAATCTCACACTACGTGTTTATTAGTAAGGAACCCGTTTCATTGAAATTCCTGGGAGTTTTATCCAAGTTAGAACGATTAACAATAATTCCTGGAATTTCGTTTCTCGTCAATCAAATTTTGTTGTTTCTCGTCAACCAAATTGTAACAGTGAAAAACTTGAAACTCGATTCTGCTTTGTGTCCAAACACTCCTCATGTTTCTTCTTGCGATTTTATTGAAACGGAGCGAACTGAGTTTCCACTGAGGGCGCTTTGGAGAAATCTTGAAAATTCTTTTCTGTCTGTCGCTGTCATTCATAACTCATTTTTGGATGCACGGATTTCGGCAATTTTTTGTTCTATGACAAAAGTGATGAAGATGACGATTGAACTAGAACGGCCTTATCTACCGGAATAAAATGGCAAAAAAACGGTTTTAAGTGTTCCCTGCCAAATGTGACAGTATGAGTACCGTTTCACACTCGCTTGCGATATACTAGTTGTTAGTATTATTAATAATAAATAATATTATACAACGTTTGCACATTGTTTTGCTAATTAACAGCGCATCTCATATTAATATGCAATATTATGTCATGTACTTCTGTATTCATTGATCTTGGAAAATTTAGGTTAGTTATTAGAATATGCTAATTTCTGTTTTAAAGGAATGACCATGGGCCTTGAGAACGAAACTATGACAATTTTTTTCGCTTACGAAATGGACTGTTTATGGCCGTGCAGCAGTAATGTGTCGTTTTGTGTCGATTGTATTCGGATGCTACGTTTTGAGTAATTTTCTCTTTTTGCAGCAAACGGGCCCGAGTGTGCTAGCAAGATTACGACCGGCGCGCTGTGCCCACGCATCAACGGCGTCAGCATTGGCGGTTGCGCACAGCGCGAGCACAAAATTTTGTCGGAAGACGATGTGAAAGCGGGCAAAACAACAAAATGGATGGAGCTAGAAATTTTAGGTAAATGATTCTGCCCTGACTCGAAAAAACATATAAAGGCATGTACGTAACATATGTTATATGGTTGCGTAATATGGTGGCATAGAGCAATGATTAACAAATCATTAAAACTGCTCAACAGTGTACAACGAATAATACTTGTCAGTGCATCTAGCGCTATGAAGTCAACTCCAACAGCGGCACTGGAGGTAATACATAATATACCACCACTAGATATAGTAATCTTCAAAGAAGCACTATTAAACTATGTAAGACTGAAGAGCTACGGCTTATGGGTAGATGAACCAAAAGAATCAATAGATATAACTAAGGTTGCCAAAGAAAGAATACCAATGATAAATATGCCTATTGACTTGATTGTTAAACAATTTAACAATAAAATTAACTGGCTTACTATAACAGGTAATAACAGAAACACTCACAAAGATGTAGATATAGCATGTTACACAGATGGATCTAAACAAGACATGATATCTACAATGAATAAAGGCACAGGCGCAGGCTTTTACATTGAAAATGAAGCCCACAGACACATATCTCTAGGTAGACTGGCTACAGTCTTTCAAGCAGAAGTGAATGCAATAAATGAAGCAACGAATTACCTTAGGGGTAGAGGAGTCAAACGAAAGAAAATAGTGTTTTACTCAGATAGTCAATCAGCACTAAAAGCAATTAGCAATCACTGGATAAATTCAAAAGTGGTACAAGCTTGCATTGGAAATCTAAAACGACTTGCTGAAAATAATGAAGTAATCTTGCAATGGATTAAAGGCCACAGTGGGAATTATGGAAACGACATGGCAGACGAACTAGCTCGTACAGGAGCACAGACTGCTTTAATAGGTGTAGAACCAGCTTTACCAGTCTCATATGGACATCTGAAATACAAAATAGATAACTGGTGCAATGAAGAATTCAAAAACAGATGGGATAGTTGTTTAACATGCAAAAACACAAAGATATTTTTGCCTCAGGTAAACAAAAAGCTAACAAGATACCTAAGCATATCAAATAAAGAAAGAACCAGGTTATTAATACAAATCTTGACAGGACATTGCTTGTTAAACAAGCACCTATTCAGAATAGGTTTGTCAGACACAGATGTATGTCCAGTCTGCAAATTGGAAACAGAGACAGTGGAACACTACTTGCTTAGATGTACCAATTACAATACACAGAGGGCGATAATATATGGAAAGGCAACAATGGATACAGTAGTACCAGATTACAAAAAAATTAGGTTTATAAAAGACACAAAAAGATTTGAACAACTCGATGGATAAGTATAGCTAAATATTATATGTCAGCAAAAATACAGATAAGCATTAAAATGCAAATACAAGAAATTTAAAATTGGAAGGGGGCAGTGTAAAAGACCACTATAAGAGTCTACACACCTTTGTCTTTGCCCTCTTACTATTGCTTATTATTATCTATCTATTATCTATCTAACATTCTGTACATATTCTGTAGCCTCGGTAATAAGCGTTGCTCCACTGTTCATTGTTGCATGTAGTTGCAACAGTCGCTGCATGACTTTCGGTGTTGATCTGTACCGATCCGATGCTGGTATTCGGTCGTGCAATGTTGAGTTCAACTTCTTGCTTTCTTTCGTTTATACGCCGTTTTGAGGCGGCAAATTTTTATAACTAAAATAAATCCGGATAAACTAGATGTTGACTTTGGTATTCAAAGTTGGTTGCTGTTCAATTCTTTAACATATGTTACGCTAATGCGTATTTCGGTAAACATGTTGTAAGTCAAAACCACCTCTTAGAATAAGCATCAGCACATTAGGTACATTCTATCACAAATAATTTATGTTTGTTAGCTGTTAATAGTTTTATGACTTGGTCTGTCCGGACCGTTCCGGGCAATGGACGGACGAAAATAATTCTCAGGTTGCTTGACTGGCTGACACAAAGATGCGTCAGTGTTACTCCGACCGCATTTCGAATTCTGCACCGATAAACGGCAAAATGTCAATATCTGAAATGTTTATGTTTGCTCTAAGATTATCAATGAATAATGACGAACAATGACTGAAACATCAGAATCTGTGATTTACGTATGTAGTTCTTAGCTAAGGTAAGTTAGCAAAAATTACTGTTGACTTATGACACCATTGTTTTCTCTCTAATCGGTAAACAAGTGCCTGCCTAATGACTGAACTTCGGTCTCACGGTTGCGGGAGATGTGCTGAATAGCTGGATTAATCTCCATTGCTCTATTTCCGGCCATCCCGTTTAAGTGGATCATGCAGTTTAAGAATTACTTGTCTAAAGATTATTTCGTTAGCCGAAGCATCCCTGAGCTATTTTAATTTGGAATTATAAGTCTAATGCTAGATATCAAAAAAGCAAATACCATATATAAAGGAAACAATCTGGGCTCTCCAAATTGGGGGGAGGGGTGGGGGAGCTGGCATTTTTCGGTTCCCCCTGGTTTAGAACAGGTGCCCCCGGTTCATACCACCTGGCAAAATTTTGGGCTCCCCCCGGTTCACCGCCACTTCGAAAATTTTTTTGTTTCCAATCGGTCCAAAGTAGGTAAAATTTGTACTAAAATTCCGTTTTGAAGCCAAAAATTTCGCAAATTTTGTCAAAATTTGCGTCAAAATCGCTTTTTCTCTCCATCGAACCCATTTTGGCAGTGTTTCTGACACCATTTTTAACCGTTTTTCTCTTGCAAAAATGCCCCCTGGCAAAATTGGGTGCCCCCTTGTTCGGAACCAGGGTTGCCCCTGGCAAAATTTTCAGCGAACGGAGAGCCCGGACAATAAGTATGAAATTTCAATAAATAAATATATCAAATATCAGAATCTAATATCAAAGTGTAATATCTATTCAATGCCTGATATTCGTTTCGAATTAACCACGAGCGCATTAAAACTAGTAAAACAGTTGAACTTATAGTAGTGTAGGTAGCAGTTGTGCGCGCTATCCATTTAAACTGTAGCGGTAATATTTCACTGATCGAGCCTTCTCATTCTTTTTTGTAGACAATTTTGCGTCTTATCTTGTCAATTCAGCATTCCCATCCTTGTTTCTACCAAACAAGAAATTTACTGCATACCTGCAACACCCTTGTTTTATTTTGTTTCTATTTTCGTCATTTTCGCGGATGATTTATAACAAAATAATACTGGATTTGGCCGCAATAGCTATGTTTGCAAATAGAGAATCTTCCTTCAGCCTTTTGAAGATTCATTTTCGGTATTGATCAATAGCTGTTTGAGCAGGTCAAGATGTTTCCTCCAGACAGGGTTTTTTTTAAAAATTGCACTGTTCAAAAATTTGGTCATTTATAACCGTGAGAACTGTGAGTGTTCATTTTTAAGCATGACTGGTTTATTTTACAACAAGCTATGATTGCTTAGATATGCCCTTATACGTAAACAAACTAACATATATTACATATGATGTGGTTGTATTACTTAAGCTATATATAAACGTAAGTGTCTGGTGTACTGCTATATATTAACTTATGAATAATAGCTTATGAACATTGTGAATCATACAGTCATAAGTATTGCAAATAAAACTGGGTTTCAAACGATGGTTTTGGTCGGGTTAAATGTCCCTGTTCATTTATATAGTCATTTTTAAAATTTCGTGTTCATTTATAAGAAATTGTGTTCAAAAGAACATGTTTTTGTTAACATTGTTTCTAGATCACGTTAATCGTGCAAAATCGCTGCAGATACAGTGTGAACAGGGAAACAGTAGTGATTCGTTAGTTATTGTCCGCATTGTAAGTCTACTGTCATAATTTTTCCTGCTAAACTCAGTGATTTGTGGCTAAACGTTTTGTTTGCTGTATCGTGACCTTCAAGCGTTTTACTATATTGGTCTCTTTAAATATTTTCATTTTTACCTGGCATTTCACATAGGGTCTTCATATTCCGAAGCCGCCAAAGTACTTTTTAGATATAGTATCCTTGTATATCTTAGTCACATTTTTTGTTTTGATCAAACCGTTGCACAACTATTTCATATACTGGAATAAAACGATAATGAACTATATTTCAGGACCGGTGCGATGTTTATCTCAGGAATTGTGGAAATTTCGGCATTTAACTTCGCTTTATCTTAGCGGCAACTATCTCGCGTCGTAAGTTTACTCTACTAACCAGTGTGATTCCGTTGTGGCTGTGAGCCAATATATCGATTGCACACGTTTTTTTATTGAAGCGAAATGAGCGGAGTTCCCCAAAGTAGCAAATTAATGACTTTGATTTTGGATATTTGCCATTTACGACAAAACAATTATTGTTTGCGCCTTATGCGTCAAATACGGCCTTATAACGTGGAAATATGACGCTTCAAATTATATGTTTTTCCGAATTTTGATTTATAAATTTAAAACTATTCGTCTTTTTGTCATTGGATGAAGTAATAAAGGATGCTATGCTTTTGATATACGATGGAAATAGCCGCACCGTTGCTACTAATTCATTGCTAATATAGTTGATTGAACGAACGATGGTGAGATTTGCGTTTAGTTAACGAACGAAGTGAGAGAAGTCCACATGGAGTTTTCGCAGTAGTGGATAAGTTTTGGCAGGTTGATTGAAATATCCTGGGGAAAACATTTCTGTGGAATTCAAAACTCTAACGCGTTGTCGTAGTAAGAACTAATTGGCGTAAAACAAGCTCTCTAGATTTGCCTAATCATAAGAACTTTCTTCATAATCGACAGATCACTCATTCTTCATTTCGAAAATTGAGCATATTGTTTGCTTGAGTGATCCACTTGGAGTCGACCAGATGGCGGACCTTGTGCGACGGTGCTGATCTGCGACGATTGTCAGCGTTGCGCGGCATGACAGGTTGTTAAGGTACATGCTCCATCCCTTCGACTTCGATAGCAGAGTGTGTACCACCATCTTGAGCGCGGACACCACACTTTGGTATTGTCGAGCAATAACGTGTAGTTGTCGAGGACCATAGCTGCCTTGTGCGGTTTTGTAAAAGGAGATCGGCCTTTCGGAGTGAGTTGGGCGTTGGACGCTGGATTGGCTTGTAAGATTTGGCGCTGTCTTTGTACGGAACGTAATGCTTGACAAATCGTTCGACTCGACTGCCCATACCAGGTCACTAATATTCTGAGCGAACCAAGTCGTTTCGTCTGTATGATCCCCGAATAACCTTCGTAAGCCAACGTCAACTACTGTTTTAGAAGCTCGGTGGGAACAACGACACCATGACCTCGAAGCAGGATTCTGTCGTCGACAGTCAGTTCTTCCCGAACACGGAAGAACGGTTGTAGATCCTGTCTTCGTTTGTTGAACCCAACTGGTTTGCTGATCGCTTGAATAACATCTTGAAACAAGGGGTCGTTGGTAGTTTCGGATTGGAGACTTGTTCGAGATATGCCAACTACTATTTGGAAAATTGTTCGTATGTATATCTCGTTATCTTAATCTACACTTTCGAGGAAGTCGTTGACTGCAATCGAGACAACGCGTAGGCAACGTGATTTGTTGACCCTCTTTTGTAATCGATATTGTAGTCAAATTCGGACCTGCATTCGAGCCGTCGCGTTAATTTGGCCGATTTATGACTGTTGTCGAGAGAATAAAACAGCATTATGAGATTTGCATGATCGGTTCGTTACGTGAAGTGACGTCCCGGGAGGAATTTTAAACAAGATCCACTGACGCAAGCCAAAGCTTCACCTTCGTGGGCGGCGACAGTGTTCACGTTGAGATAATGTATGTTAAGCGAACTAAATAGGTACTTCGGAACCGTTCTGTATTTAAGACGGCACTGCGCCGATGCCAACACTAGATGCGTCCGTTGTAACTATCGTTTCAACCATTGGATTTAAAACCGCGAGCATGAGCCTTTTCTGAGCAGGACTTTGATTAAAGGCACTTTGTTGAGCACGCCCTTTTAAAATCGCGAGTTCTTTCTCGTAAACTGTCGAAGTTGTTCAGCGGTTTGCAGCGTCTGACTTGATTCGACCGTATTTGTCGATAAGATGCCCCAGAAACGTGACTAGTTGTTGACCAAACAATGATTTCGAAGCGTTAATCCGAAACTGATTGTCACTGACTGGCTTGACGATTTCGCGAACATTGTGGTCGTGTTGCAATTGTAGACCAACGATGTGGTCAATGTAGCAACGGTCCGACACCATTTTAGGCAACAACAATCACAAATTTAGCGATAATCGTACGTGGCTTGTCACCGGCTACGCCGATTTAGCTGAAACCTTCATAACATATCTGAACTTACGTTGGGTGTGGATTTTTTTAAATCATTATTTATCTTCGCTTTTGATGTTAAACAAGGTTAATGCTCTTTCGTGACCAGATTGGTTTAAATTTGTGTTTGATCATGTGTAGTAGCTTGACACCGCCTGGACGGATTTACTTCAAATTTGAACACATTTTTTTTGTTCGTTTAGTCCAAATATCTGTGTTACTACCAACTGAAACGGAATGAGCGAAGCAAACGGCGTTTCCACCTATAGCTGTGCTAACGACAAAAATTGAAATGCGTTCTTTTTGTCTGCCTTTGGAGATAATGACTCATCACCGGATGGATAAATGTTCATAAATTTTTTGTTTGGCCATAAATTTAGTCTGTTTGTGCCCTTTCATTAGACGCTAAGTAAATGTTGCAAATAGTGTTGAATTTATGGTTGTTGCCAAAATAACCTAAAATTTAAACAAAAGTCACCACAAATATGAAGGGATTAGTGTAAAGCAAAATCACCTGAACCGAGGGTCCGCTGCCTTTGTCAATGACTTCAGGTTCAACCGTCCCCGCCCATAGTTGGCCTCCGCTGGTCAGCACCCCTTAGAGTTGGAAGCCAAAAAGTGAATCTCTCTCCGCCTTCCTCCAGGATGTACAGTTACAATCAAGATTAAGTGCTCAAAATCGATCGAATCTTCTTTCGATTTCAATCGTTTGCGTTTAAACGAAAATCGATCGTTTAAACGAAAGTCGATTAATTTAAAACGAATTTCGATTGCGTCAAAATGGAAAATAATTTAATAAAAGATGTTAGTTCGTGTTTAATTTAACAAATTTCGATTTGGATTTCGATCGATTTCGTCTGCGTCCAACTTTATAATCACTTAATTCTGATTGTAACTGTAGCTTCTGGAATGATCTTTCTCATTATCATTGTAGTTAGACCTAAGTTCACTGCTCTAAATAATTTTCAGCAGTTTTACGGATGAGGGGAAACTCTCATCAGAAAAGGCATGTTTCGGAAGAGCGGTGTTTACATACTCTCTGCTGGCGATTTCACTTTGATGGTTATTAAAATGCCAGTTTTATTTCCAGTACTCTACATAGACGGTTTGATCAAAAGGACGGCCAAAGTAATAGTGTATATTTAATTAAAGTTAACAGCTGAAAATAGTATTTGGCGTTTAAGCTTTGTTTATAAACATCAAACTTCTAATTTATGGAAAAGGCGATGTGCTGGTCTCGCCCAATAAATGCAAAATAATATTTAAATTGAATTGTATTATAATGTTATTTATATATCGAAAGTTGAAATGAAACGAACGAAAACAAAAGAAGTTTCCTCTAATATTTGTAACCGTAGAAATATTTTGTCTGTCTGTGATAACCATAAACTCATAACCGAATAGATGAATTTCCCAATTATTGTTAGGCGCATAACGACATCCAATTCATTTTTTCCGCCAAACATTGGATAAATCACCACCTTGTCATTTTTGCTATATGCGGTAGAAAATATTTAAGATATAATACTTGACAGAGGCGTCGGATAAAAATTTTTTTATAAATTGCTCGCTGTTATTAAGAGCTATTTCAACTAAACTGTAATTTTATGCCAGAGCAGGTGCTGTTCAACTATGACCTACACATTTATAACGCTGCGAAAGGCTTGAAACGGCTTACAAGTTTTCGATGTTGCTGAATACGATTGTTTTCGGATCGCTGGGCTTCTCGAGAAAACACTATATCGTGATATCAGTCTCATAATCGTTTTGAGCAATTTTCTTGTGCTATAGCTATAGTGTTCCAGCGTGTGGCTTTAGGCGACTGAACTTAGTTGATATGGACTTATCTTGGGTCAAAGAGTCGAACGATCGTATCAGGTTACCGGTTACTTAGCTACCCCAAATATCTCCTTTTGAAAATTATTGTCCATCATATTTCTATCTTTTTCTCTTTTTCCAAAAACACTCGTAATATTATTAATCATTTCAATTTAGTTTGCTAAAAAGGCATCGTTCGAGGCGTTTCGAAAAGATAATAGCACGGAAACCTGAAGATCTAAGATGTTGTCATAGCTCGTGTTATGGACCAAAAATCAGTCCAATTTGAAAAAAAGTTGGGCCAGACTTAAATTTTTTCAAGGTGTACATAATGTTTTAGATAGTTTGAAATATTTTGGGGTTAAATCTGTTTTCAAACGTATTTGTATTCGTGTCAACGTGTAATATATGTATTTTAAAAACGTTACTGCAGAGATGACGAAATTGCGCCTGTGTTATGAACTTATGGATATATAGTACTCGCCAAAATTAACGGTCGCTCGCTCAAGAACCCTCGCGACGCATTCGAAATAAATTTGTTTACAAAGTAGAATTCAATAAAAATTTAAATAGTTTCGAAATCTCGAACGAGCCACTCGCTCGAAATGCGACAGTCATTTATTACGCGTACAGTATCTTTAAAAGTGACATATTAGTTTTACTTTAAAAATGAAATCTTATGGTATTTTGATATTGCCTTAAATATTTGTAAGTTCGAATCGGTTCTTTCTTTTTGTAATATGTATTTTTACCTTACATGAAAACCACAATCATCTCCGTTAATACTTCAACTATCGAAAGCTTGATAACTATCGAAATCTCTGTGCCTTAAACAAACAATCAATCAATTTCAATTCCACGGAACTGCGATCGATTTCGATTAAACAAAATTTAGGTTAATTTCGATTAATGAAATTTCGGTCGATTGTGATTTAAAACTAAATGTCGAGCGATTTCGATTAAACGAAATTTTGATTAAAAAAATTTCGATCAATTCCGATTGTACTTATTTCTGGCCGCGATTGTATATGGGTGCTAGGTGGTCTGATTTTTAGAGCAATTATTCACTTATGCCTATGTAGCTGCAAATGGTGTACTGCTATTGCGTTATTTATGCCTTAGGGAAGAGTCAGAATCGCTTATGAATGGTTTCTTGAGACACAATGACACGAAATCGTCAATATGGCCGCTTTTTGGTCTGTTTATTTGGAGCAATATATCCGTAATATTGCGACTCCCTAATATAAGCAAAAAGTTTGTACATATCCTCAATTGAAGCATCACGGCTGATAGTCGGCTTATTTTGTAAGGTGGTGCTCAATATTGTATATTTATCTCTAAATTACATATTAACACTCAGAATCCCCCCTGGCGATAAGACAATCAACTAGTAATTATATGTAATTCTAGTCTGCCTGTCGAAATTTCATCGCTTGCTGCATTGAAACTGCTCGACGTATCACACAATCAACTTGAACATATACCGAAAGAAATTGGTGAAGTAAGGCACTTGGCATTGTGTCTCATGTTCAATTATTTGATTCCTCCCAGGCAGGAAGTAACCGGAATTCCGGTTGCGGATCCGCCAAAAGGCAAAAATTATACCGAAACCAGAATTCCGGTTTATTCATATTTTTTGTTCCAGTCGTGGTCCAAACTATACGTTATTATTATAGATACACAGTGATCAAGTTCCAATACAACGAAACAGAAGAAAATTTTAGCTCAGCAACTGTGCTGTAAAACACAATTTTAGTAGGAAGTTTTCATCTTGACCCTGTAGGAATTGTTCATGTCCGTCATGTGAATGCTTTTTAGCAGCTGTTTTGTCCATTTATAGACCTGAGGCGTACGTTCGAACTTAACCGCTCCAGCTTGATATACATGACACTATAACATAGTATGGACTGTTTAGAAATACTGAGACCGAAGCTTTAAACCTTGAACATTAACAAACAATTTTTAGTATTTTGCAAACCTGTAGGCTTGGCAAACAGGAATTGCCTCAACCTACTGACAGTGCACTTGTAAAATTCAGAAATCAATATACATTGTAGTAAAGTGCCATATCTGAATCGCAGCCAGATACTACTTTCTTGTTAATGTATTTATGAAACTGTTCTAAGCTGTATCACAAGTTCTGTTCTAAGCTTTGTTTCATTTATTGCATTGGGTTCAGGAAATGATAGCATACATTCAGTGTTATTTTTTAGAAAAAATTTTTTAAAGTATAACGAAAGCTCCAGTAAAGGGAGCCGATAGAGTACAGAGCGAAGTTGTGTAATCTACGCTCCATGCGTTACGGAAACATTCAGTGTGATGCAGCTTACGTAGGTTGTCATGTAGAAGGCGTTTTTTTGTGCTGGCAGACCAAAACACCGAAAAACAACATCTTGATCGGTAAAGCTTCTTCAACCGGACCCAGAAAGAGAATAATGTCATCGCAATACATTAAGTTCATTGTAAAATTTATTTTTAACACATTTTAAATCCACAGTGCCTTCATTATTTCTTCCTATATTTGTTTTACTTTATATAAATTTCGAAGACCAGGTCGCGGATCCGGTTAGGATGAACATTTCCGGTTGCTGGTTCCGGTTCCGTTTTTTTCCCTGCTCGGTGGGTCTGCTGGGATTTTCATTTTCGAATTTTTCCCAATTTATGTGACACTGCGTTTAAAGCAGGACAGGAACTGGTGTTCTATATTTAGTTTCAGCATTACACAAAGATTATACAGGCTTTATTATAAGTAAGTGTTTGTATATTTAAACCTGTACAGCGAAATATCAACGACGAGTAGTAATTCCATATCTTTGCCTCAGTTAATACTAACGTTAACTGGGATTACTAACCTTACTTTTTCTGCATTCATTTCAATTTACACATCAAACTAACGTCGACCACTTTCAATAATTTCATCCAATCTGATGCGCACGGATCAGCAAACTTCCATTGACATAGTAGTTACAACACTTTAGGTCGGAGAAGGTCAAGTTTATTTTTTGGACAGATTAAATATGGTTTTGGCTCTTTTAGCATTCAGAAATACTCCAATTTAGCCCCAATATGGCCAAATTTCGCTATTAGCTCCTATTTGAAGCCTTTAAATTAATTTTGACTGGACAAATTGGTATCCGCAAATTCACCCTCAAAATGGCCAACATTTGCTGTCAGCTCCTATTTGAAGCCGCCAAATTAATTTTCGCTGAGCGAATTAGTGTTACGTGATAGATCCTAGGTCGAAGAAGGTCAAGATTGTTTTTATACAGTCTAACTGTGATTTTGTCTCTTCCAGCTTTCAAAAATACCATAATATGCCCCAATTTCTCTTCGTATTCGAAGCCTTTAAATTAGTTTTGGATGAACATACTTGTGTTTGCTCAGATACTTTGACGGCGAAGGTCAAGTTTATTTTTTGGGCAACCTGACTATGATGTTGGCTCTTCTACAGTCACGCTCAGAGATAAAGGCAAATTTTTCTAAAACAGTTAGGGAGAAATTAACAGCTGCTCAATTGCTATTCGCGAACGACTCGCGAAAAAAATTAGTTTATTTCTGAACGTGACTGTGGTTTCCCAAAATACACAAATTTACCTCAAAATGGATAAATTTCGCTGTCAGGTCTCCCGTTTGAAGCCGTTAAATTAATTTTTGCTCAGCGAAGTTTTTTAGCACTGAACAAATATGTTACAACTATGTTACAAGAGTACGCATTAAGTGCATACAACTGATTTGTATTGTTAGTCTTAAAAACTTTATCCGCGCAAAAATTTGCACGTTATCTTTATGTGCGCGATTTGCGGCAGTAGGTTGCGTGGCGTAGGTGACGGTCTATGGTTTGCTATTTAGCGTCGCTATTCACTTATCGGGTGTGCTTGAAACTATGATTTTGGATCCTTATTCTTGGACTATCCTAATTTATAGCAGACCGCGGGGAAAAGTGCGCTTTTGAGCACGGAAAACTTTTGCATTCAGGATAGAAAAAGTTTTTGAAACTAGTGGATAGATTACACCTGATCATGTTCCCATATCTTTTAGTTTATCACAAAACAATCCCATGTCCTGTCAAAACTGTATGGCAATAATTCTCATACGATCATTATTCAACCTTCAAAAAAATTTTGACCTAAGTTTACCGGGTGTGACAAAAGAAAACCTGGTCTGTCTACAACCAGTGCTAAGAATCAATCTTCTTTTATGCTCTATAAACGACCTTTCCTACAGCATATAGATTTGGTACAGAAGTAGTACATAGTGTAAGAATATGACCTTACAGCTTACAAAAACACTTATAGGAATATTAGATTTGCTACAGAAGTAGTACATATAGTAAACTTGAATTTTGAGGTTTATTTTCACTGAATAGAGCAAGTTATACGTGGTGAAGCGGAAGATATATCAGTAAAATTACGTAATGTGTCATAAAGAATAAGTAGTGCTGTTAACATTATATACGAGATTATTTGAGGAAGTATTTGATAATATTGATTTGGCTTTTAAAAATGTATTCGCCGGCTTTTGTTGAGCATCATAAATTATATTACAATATTATAAAAGTATGGCTGTTGACATTATGTTCGATATTATTCTGAGGCAGTATTTGATTATATTAATAATTTGGATTTTGAAAACGTATTCAGAGGCTTTTGTTGAGTAGCATAAACACTTGTTTTGATATTTCCCATCATTTTCCAGGCTTTCGAGGGTTTTAACTGGTTTGTCACAAGGATATTTTTTAGAAATCACGTAAGTATTATCACGTGATATTGTTAAATTTGCTGTCTTGAACTTGTTTTTGGCTTATTAACTTTTCGTGGAAGATATACGTTTCTAGAATATAGTATTAAGCTCTGTTTTGAGTCATAAATTAATTTCGGTCAGGCAAATTGACCTGGAGTCTATAATCCTGTACGTTTTTGAATTGCCATAAACCACTAGTGATCCATGAAGAAACGACGTTATATCACAGTTTGTTTTGACTGCGAAAAGTATGGTTAGGGGAAATATTATGCAAGTTCTAATAAAGTGAAATATCACTCAATCGCTCGACCCCTGTTACACTATCTGGTGCAGTTTTCTGTAAACATTACCATACATATCAATTAATGGATTTGAGGAAAGTGAAAGATAGGGGAACATGACATAGGTGATCTATCCACTAGATTAAAAAATTTTTCTATCCTGAATGCAAATTTTTTGTGCTCAACTTTATTAGAATCAATGAATCCGATTGTCAGAATATAGTCTGTTTTCACTATCTTGGTTATTTATTGCGCAGAGGGTGTGAAGAATGTTCTATGAATAGGTTTTTCTGTACGCTCGATACGATGGTTTCGTTATCTAGACTAGCACGAATAATTAGTGCGTTTTCAGTGAGTTTAGGTTCCACGGGGTTTTGGGGTTTTCTGTGGGTTTAGAGTTACAGAGGTTTCAGTTTAGTATATTCTGGCCTGGCCACAGTTGGGACGGGGGGGGGGGGGCTGGGCGGACCCCCCACTTTCAAAATCCCCCTTATCCGCCTCCACTCGGCCGACACCCCATGTTCAACTAAATCCAAAATTTTTGTTTCAAAATTTATGTTTTTGTAAGCAAAAAGTTTGAAGTTTACGTTAAATACCACTATTTCTAAGGCAAAAACCTCGTTTTATAGCTTGAAAATACATGCCCGGCAGTAAAACTAAATAAAAAATGTGGAAGCTTTTAGTATTAAGCTAAATTTATCCTCCCACTTACATATGCATACGAGTTACTGGTTTATTGAAACTGAGCAAGCGGAGTTTCCACTGAGGGCGCTAAGGGGCTATTAATGAAAATTTCCTTTTTTGTCTGTCGCTGTCACTCGTAACTCATATTCGGATGTACGATGACGGCAAATTTTTTGTTTGACAACAAAAGTGGTGACGATGTGCCCTTTAGTTGAACGCTAAGAACTCCAACCTTATCTTCAAGGTCAAAATGGCAACCCACTGTGGGCGCTAATTTTTTGTTCGATAGTAAAAGTGATGACGATGTGCCCTTTAATTGAACGCGAACCTGGCCTGTCCACAGCCTTCCGAAAAGTGGGGGTGCACGTTCATTCTCGGGGGAAATTTCAAAGTGGGATGGGGAATTAATTTTGTTTAAAAATACTAAATATACACATATTTTCATGTAGTTTTCAAACTAAAAACGATGTTTTAGCGTTATAAATAGTGGTAATTAATATGTAAAAACAATTTGCAAACAAAATACATAAATTCTCAGCCATAAAAAATTTTGGATGTAGTTGAACATAGGGGTTTCGGCCGAGTGGGGCTGGACTGACATGGGAGAAAATCTTACGAACATGGAAGGTCTGGAAAGCTGGGGGAGAGGGGGTCCGCCCACTGTGGACAGGCCAGCGAACAGCTCCACCCCATCTTCCGAGTCGAAATGGAAAAAAAGCATGTTTTTAATTGTTCTTTATCAAAACTGGCCAAAAGGTACCCATTTTTCACAGCCCATATCTCGCGACACAGAAAATGTGGATCTACAACTTTGCTGACCACTGCTTACTTGTGGGACCACTCCCTGGGCCGCTGTGGGCCCGAATTTGGTTCCTCGACCTTTTGCCAGAAATAGCGATTTTTCAAATTTCAATGTGTTGCTGCTGCTTGTTTTTATCTTACAATGGGTGCCTACTCAAGTAGGCCGGACACGAGAGTTTTGCTATCTAGAGTCCAACTTGACTATATTACACTGTTTTATGGGGTTTCAAGAGGTTTACGGTCGACAAACCCGACCTCCAAAATGTAATGCGTTGGCATTGTCTGATTATGTATTGCGTGCAGGGATTAAGAATGGTCTATACATAGATATTCCTAAAGATTGAATTCAGTTATTTGGTTATCTAGAATTTAGCGTCCATACTTCATGCCTTTTCATGGGTTTTTAATGTGTTTAGGCTCCATGAAGCCGATTTCTAGAATAAAGTTTTTCTCCAGTTGCTAGGTTACGTATGATTGCGTGCATGTCCAAGAATTGTCTCAATAGGTTTTCTGGTAGACTGAAAACGATGAATTGGTTATGTAGTGTCCAGCAAGAGTGTCTTATGCCGTTTCAAAAGTTTTCATTGGGTCCTAATGCAGAAAATATTCGCTATTGAGTAGTTTGGTACATGGTTCAGGTCAAAAATAGCTTATATACAGTGTGATCGTGACCAGGAAAGAAAATCCGGGAAAATTACAAAAATGATATGGAAAAGCCGGAAATTTGGTAAAAAAGGTCAACCAGCGGGGAAAATCGGTAGAAACACCGGGAAGTACCAATCCAGTAAAAGGTTATATACATTTTTAAAAATTCTTGATGTATATCTTATGTCTCCGCTGAAATGTTTGCCTGGGTTCATAAATTGAGAGCCTTGGTTCCGATTCAAGGGGCTTCATATTTTGCCAGGGGCACAATAGGGGGGGGTCGCCCACGGTTTAGCAAGGAATATTTTGTGTCGAAAAATTTTTAAAATTCAGTATTTTTCAAAGTAAATCGTTAACGTAGCTAATAAATCTTCTTACGATCGCTATCAAAACCTCTGTTAAGAGACTGTTTATGACATTTTGGCAAAATTTGTAAGGCTGCGGCTTTGCTGCGCTTGATCAGTTATTTTCGATTGTGGAAAACCTTACCAAATTTGATATCAGGCCTTAAATCGATAGACAGGCTTTTTGGCACTTTAGCACTACTAACTCAACTCTCCGCTAAAAAGTTTGCCTGGGTTCATAAATCGAGGGCCGCTGTTCCGATTCAGGGGGCTTCATGTTTTGTCAGGCTCACAAAATAGGGTCGCCTATGGTTCAGCAAGGAGTATTCGGAATTTAAATAAAATTTAGTATTTTTCAAAGTAAATCGTTAAAGTGGATAATAGATCTTCTCACGATCGATATCAAGATCTCCGCTAAAAGTTATTTGTGTAATATAGCAAAACCCGGAGGGCTGCGCCATTGCAGCTCTCCGGTAGTCATTTTCTATTGTGGCCAATCCCAAATTTAATATCAAGGCTTAATTCGATCGATCGGCTTTAGGCGCTGTAACATTACTAGATACATCACCTCTCTGTAATGCTGCCATTTGTTATTCCAGATCGTATTTTGTTTTTGTCCGAATAACTATCGAAGAGCCTAAATATTTTACATAATGTGTACCGTAGACTATAATTGTTACAGCTGGCATTTCTGTGATGGATGAGAATGCTGTGTATCATATTTTGTCTCCCCACGCTCAGCCAGACGTCACAGCCGGAAAAGGCCTGCCGAAAAACCCATACGTATTCTTGAAAAAGCAAGGAATTTTGAACAATAACGAAAGCGAGCGAGCATTACCAACGCTTGTAAATTTTTCCATGTTCGTCCTTTCGGCTAGTTTTTTCACAATTTGGAACGAATGAACGAACATATTCCCATAGGGTGTGTTTATTAGATAGCCCATGCCAAAAAGCACCATAGTGAACCAAAAAATTGTTATAAATGTGTTCGAAATGTATATTTTCGGAACCGACTCGTCGAGCTGAATCAGCAAGTTACCAATTTCGGTAGGGGGAGGTGTAACCAGGAAATCTAAAATATTATATAACTTTTAATGCCAACTGAAGGCGTTTTTTCCGAAGGAAGCATTTTCCACGACCATGACCCAGAGGAACCGAAAAATGTCATTCTTCGCACATCTACAGAACCCAAGAACCCAGCATGTTTATTAGGTATGTGATGAACGTGAATTTTCAAAAATGACTTATGCAATGGTAGAATAATATAGGCTATGATATGCGAGCTTTAACTTATAGCGTGCTTATCTAACGCCATTATGGTTCGCGAATCAGTGCAGTCAATGCTGGTTCAGTGCGGGCAATTGCGCGGTGTGTCATAACAAGTAAATACAAAGTTCAAAAGTTGCTCCCTCTCCGATGACTCCTGTTTGTTAGAAATAATATTCATGTATTATTACCGTCACAGATGTTGGTCTGACAGTATGCTTTTGAATAACTTGTCTGTGAACAAACCGCTTGGCTCAAACATTATACCGACATGATTGCGTTTTAAAGTTGGAAATAATGTGTGGTGACTAATAGAATCCACATCTGAAAATAATAATTGTGAAACCAATTTCGAAAGCTGTCATTATAATTGCTGTATTTCTCACAGGCTAAACAATAATTGTGAATGAATTGGCATAAAGCGGGAAGATGACTACGAAAAACCGGGACAATCCGGCAGAAATAGAGAATTTAGCACTCAAGATTACGCGCGAACCCTTTATATAGAGGTTTTCCAGTATGTTGAATACAATGATTTGGTTATCTTTGTCCAGTGTGCATATTTCATGTCTTTTTATGGGGTCTCAATCGGTTTACGGTCAATGAACCCGATTTCCAGAATATTCCTCAGTTGCTTCGTTACATATTGGATACATGTCATCAATAACTGTATGTATAGTTTTTCGATAAGCTGAATACGATGGTTTGGTTACCTACACACTTGAATACGAAGGTTTCAATAGGTTCTGGGTTCAAGAGGTTTTAGCGTGCTATATATATCAAACACAGCCTATCCAGAGGTGATTAAACAAAATGCTGACTTAAAAATTAAACCACGCTATCTCCGTTTCACTTTCGCTTGATAGCTACCAGTATATTTTGATATGCTATTTAATCGTTTCAGGTCGTCTCGCTAACTCAACTTTTGCTCCAGCGGAATCGCCTCAAATGTATTCCATACGAAGTTGGGAAGCTTTTTCAGCTTCAAAAATTAGGTGAGAAATTAGATAATGTTTTTGGCTTGAACCTTTAATTATTATTTATCAGAAACCTTTGCCAAATTGCGTTATAAACTTAGCGAAGACGGTCCTTCTGATATCATCTAGATCCCTTAGGGTCATATGCAATAGACTTTAACTGTTGCTACTGGGCTCTTCAAGTTGGGGGTGGAGGGGCTGGCATTTTTCGATTCCCCCTGGTTCAAAACACGTTCCCTCCGGTTCGTGCCCCCTGGCAAAATTTTGGGCTTCCTTTGGTTCATGCCCCCTGGCAAAATTTCCAGCGAACGGAGAGCCCAGTGCTATATACATTTCAAGAATGGTGTTATGCTAGTGGCCTATCTATTAATGCAGGGAAGAGCGACGGTTTATTTTTTCCAAGAAAAAGAACGCTGGAAGGTCTAATGGACATTCTTATCGGAAGCGATATTATTCCATCGTAAATATCTTGGTCTAGTCTTAAGGCCTTAGACATAGGCCTAAGTTAGAATACCCATATTCAGGGTTTTTCAAAAATTGTACTGTTCAAAAATTAGGTCATTTATAACTGTGATTGTTCATTTTTAAGCATGACTGGTCTATTTTAAAGCTACATAGCTATGACCGCTTAGATATGCCCTTATACGTTACCAAACTAGCATATATTACATAGGTATATGTGATTGTATTGCTTAAGCTATATATACATACATAACGTAAGTTTCTGGTGTAATGCTTTATATATACATATGAGTAATAGCTTATGAACATTGTGAATCATACAGTCACAAGTATTGCAAACAAAACTCGGTTTTGGACGATGATTTTGGTGGGTAATGGTCATTTTTAAAATTTGGTGTTCAGTTATAAGAAATTGTGTTCAAAAGAACATGTTTTGGCCAAAAACCCTGCCCATATTGAAAAATCACGGCTTAAGACCTTTAAAATGCTGTTCTTTTTGCTCTTTAAATATTTATTGAAAGCGGTTGGGAGTTGTGCCCTCAAGCTATCTTTTCTTTATTTTTCTTTCTCAAGCTCCTTGCAACACATCTTTAATTAGTGGTATGTTGTGCCATAGGATTGAATACTGATAAAAGCAAAATTATTTGGATATACACAGCGTGCTCAGTCATTGATAATGGTAACACGCGCTGTTGTGCTGACATTTATATGCCAGGCTTAGTAAGAAAATCAATGTCGTAGTCTAACGACCGTATTTCAGGCAGAGGTGTTGTCCATTGAAAGTTTTACCATGATCATATATGGTCTCAGACTTAAGAACAAAAATATAGATATGTTTAGTGGTTGTAGATCAGCAGTGCAGGCGCTTGAGAAAGGACAAGCTAAGGGCGAATTTTAAGATAATGAAATAGAATTGAATGAACTACCTGTCACGGTCTGTCATAGAACACGAAACAACTGATATATGGTCCATGTTGAGATTTCCCAATTTAGAACGAGTCGATTTCAACAGAGTTGTTCCGGCAGAAGTTATGTTTGGAAGAGCTTGGCTCATATTAATTTAGCGTCAAAAGTGTTTCTAATATTCGCGTTGCTAAATATGGTTTCTACTTAACGTTTATTTAACTCGTGTAATCAAAGAAATTGTAATAGTATGGTTTTATTCTTTTTTGTGGATGAAATTTTGAAAGAAAACCACATCCAGACGATACATCAACGACACAGATCTAAATGAGTGGCGTGTAAAACGGCGTCTTCTCGAGCAAGACTATTTAAAACGAATCGTTTTAATTGGAGGGAAAACTGAAAACCAATGTTTGGTTGCAACACTCCAAATGGAAACGGTTATGAATTTCAGTCATCTTTGTGGCAACCTTTTTTACATGAGAGTGTTAGTGATCGACTGTTATGATTGTACGTGTAAAGTTGAATCCTTTTACTGAACTTAATTTTTAATTAATTTTAAATGGTATTCGATCTGGGAATCATGAGTTTCTTCAGAATGGACTCATAAATACTGTCCACAGCCTTAGGAAAAGTTAACGGAACTTCGGGGGCTCCATGTTCATTCTCTGAGGAAATTTCAACGCAGGGTGGCGAATAAATTTTGCTTAAAATGCTAAATATTTCCATATATTCATGTACTTTTGCTGTTGTACAAATATTTTCAGGCTTTAAAACGACGTTTTAGCATAGGAAATAGTGATAATTAATGTTAAAAACATTTAACATGGAGAAAACATCAAATTAATGACAAATTTTTTTGGATGTAGTTAAACATGGGGGTTTTCGGCCGAGTGGGGGGAGATGGACATGGGGCAAAATCTCACGAGCATGAGGGGTCCCCAGTATGGATAGGATAGAAATAAACAGCACAAATCTCACATCTTTGTTCGGATATTTCACCGATTCATAGCACTATAAGTTGCAATTTTGGTCTTATGAAGATGGTCTTATCTATATTTCGCTTTAAATTTTACTCCTTTGCTAAATATATGTTACCGTAGCCCTACAGCTTCAGATTTACACGCCAATCCGCTATCGCCGGAACTACATCGGGTTTATCAAGATGCCCGCGATACGACCAAGCTGCTTAAATACCTCCTCGATAAACTTTCCTGTAAGTTAATTTTTGCTAATTGTGGAGTTTATCAGTGTTTAGGCTTTAATATAAATGAACGTTATATTAATTATGGCTGGTCTGCGAATTGGAAATATCTTTTTCGCGAACAGGTGAGTCAAGCGTTTATAAATGGCAGTGTCACAATCTGAGAAAAGTAGCGGTAGCATTTGTAATTTTGTCCCAATCTTCACGTAGCGGTACTTAAAAGGGATTATAATTTTCGTTATAAAAATCTTCACTGCTAATTGTCATGCTTTTGCAACAGCTGTGCTATATGTTCTTTCTGATTTACTGCTGCCGGTGCCTCACTTTAAAACACTACTTGCACGGCCCGAAATCTTGAATGTTTGATATTTTAGTAATAACGTCATTTTTTCCATTGGTGTTCGTCTTCGGATCCAGGTTAGTATTTTCTTATATCAATTGAATTCTGACTGTTAACGAAAAATTTTCATTTTTCATGTGGTGAAATTAGGATTGCAAGTTCGTGGATTTTTCTTGTAGCATCCATAACTCAAATTTGAAACGTCTGATCATTTCGTCCGATAGCTCAAACGAAAGCTTGAAATCTCAGTGTCTGCTCTGTAGATGAGCAACAACGGATTCCAACTTCTTTCCACCATTACAAGAGGTCCAAACTGGGTCGGCCAAAACAAGGTTTTGACTGTGTCTCAATAAAGGCTGCAGAGATTTAATCAGGTTCATTTTGTAGAGCATTACAGCTCTATAAAACTGTGTATAAAACATTTCCGTAACCATTGGAAATCTATGTATTCGCTTGGGCTCATTCTGAGAGCGAGAGAAGCTCTATGGAGCTTAGGTGTTATTACAGCGGTTACTTATGATGTACCAAAAATAAATATATATGGTTTAAGATGTGCAGAAGAGATACGAAACACACGAAAATGGTCATATCTCCATAACCAATGAAAATAATACGAATAATGTTGGGCTCATTTTGCACGCCAGAAAAGCTTTTTGAAGCTACATATGACGTCTATTTCCGGCGAATACCTATGTTATTGGATTAAGTTAAATGTGTTGTATTAAGAATGGCTCAAGAGATCCAAAATATCCGAATACGGCATTTTTCCATAACCAAGGACATATTCGGATCGCCTTGCCCGTTTTTTGTAGAACGGGAGAAGCTCTTCAGCTGCATGTGAAGCGTTATTAGGACGATTACCTATGTTATATGATTAGGTAACAAGGCCTCATGAGACTCCAAATACATGAAAACAGTCATACATTGTCCATGAACAATGAAAACATATGAGTCTTCTTGGGCTCATTTTGTAGAGAATCAGAAGCTCTATGTGACCGCATACAGTGCGTTACAATGTGAGCATATGTGTTGTTGTAGGGTACACTCAGAATTCAAAAACTTGACCCTGACAGAATGCTTCTTTTTCAGCTAACATTAAATTTTTCGTAAGTGGTTTACACTGTATTTATTAAATTTTTTTTGCAATAAAATCATTGCAGTTAATAATAAATTCGTCGTCTGCGAATCTGCTTTTTGAAACAGGGTGAACGGAGTAACCATTGAAGGCGCCAGCGGAAGTCGTGAAAATTTCTTTTGTCTCGCTATCATTAATAACAACTTTTCTCTACTTGTGGGTGGATTTCGATAAATTTTTTGTTCAATAGCAAAAGTGATGGCGGTGTTGAACGCTAGCAGCCTGAACCCCATCGTCGAGGATAAATTGGTAAAAATACGTATTAAAGGTTCTTTGTCAAATCTGGCTGTACGGATACCAGTGTTTTGCAGAAAATATCTCGCGGATCAGCAGGAGCTTCGCAACGAAAAACGGGGAATACTTATAGGGAATCGCTCATCGAGATCTAAAACTTTTAATGACCGCTACTTTTATGTGAGATGGCCCACCTCCTGAACTTCTATGGGCCCGAGTAGATATCGTTAAATGGAATCTTGATTTTTCATATTTTGACATGTCATTGCGTGTTTTTGCCATACAACAAGCGTTTTTGCCACCTTGACTACATGATACCTTTCCATGGGATTTCAAGGGTAGACGAACACGATTTTGTGGCTTCTCAGAGAGAAGCCGAGAACCGCTGGTTCGCCGAGTTTTCTCGAGAAAACACTATAGCCCTGTAGCTCTCTAGAAGGTTTGTGGGCCTACTTACACAGGAAGTAGGTTTACATGGATGATTTTGGTATCAATCGATAGGTCTCGTGAAAAGGAGTATTACGGTCGCCGGAAAACCCCAGATTTCACAAATTAGCTAATAGATTTTGTCTTTTTCTCTTTTTATATATCAAGCATTAGCTTGTCTTCTGATGGTGTTAAATTTGGTACCAGTCGTGCGTCCCGAGCCAGAGTTGGTGCGACGCTTCATGGTTTTTCGATGATTCAAGGTTTAGCTGAGTTATGAGCAATAAATCGGCCAAATTTTGTCCATTTTCGAAAAAAATCGGGACTTAGAATTTTGGTGGTGAACAAATAATTTTTGTTTTTGATGCTATTTTTGCTTGAACCAAAATCTTGCTAACCAAGCAAAATAATTTTGTTAGCTGTATGGGTACAATGGATCAAATTAAAAAGTAATTTTTATTCTAACACTAATAGTGGTGGGCTATTCTTGTGTTCAACATGACGTTACTCGTTTTTGGCAATTTTTACTTAGTTTGGTGATTTTTCATGATTTACGGACTTTGTGTGAATGTATATCGCGAACCAGGGAAAAATAAGAAATCCGATGCCAGAGGGTTTTCGTATTTGTCCGAAGAGTACGTTAAAAAATTTGAATGACATATTTTGGAAATTGAGAGATTAGATACATTTTTGAAATGGTGTCTTCCAAAATAGAAAATTCCCAAAATAATTTCAAGCCCAACATTCCTTGCTAACTGATTTTTATTTATGTGACTTTGGCCGGATTCAATTATTTAGACCCAGTTATTTGGCCCAAACTTGAAAGTTTGCGAAATCAAACTCGGTCAAATTGTGCACTCTAGTGACTTTGTGAGTAGTAGTTTCAGTACTTACATACCTTCCTATAACCCTAAAATTGGGCTAATCGTCTTTCTGGGGGTCCAAAAATTCTTATTAAAGTTGTTATAATACATGTATTATAATACTTGAACAAGGTTGTAAACTGGGCTCTCCAAATTGGGTGGTGGGGCCTGGCATTTTTCGGTTCCCCCTGGCTCAAAACAGGTACCCCTCGGTTCATGCCCCCTGGCAAAATTTTGGGTTCCCCCGGTTCACCGCCTCTTGGAAAATTTTTTAATTTATAATTGGTCTAAAGTACAAAAAATTTGATCAAAATTTGTACTACAATTCCGTTCTGAAGACAAAAATTTCGCAAATTTTT